>JACCPG010000892.1:0-96159 GCA_016069955.1 Drepana arcuata | reverse complement strand
GTGGCATAAAAGTTCTATAAAAGCACGAAGGAAAGTGTGACGTCCAAACTACATGCAAATGATAGGCAAATAGTATTCAGTATCGTCTGGCATTCGAGTTATATCAAATGTGTTAGTAACATGCTAATTTGCTAGGCAGGGAGAAGGTCGTGATTGATTGGTAAGTTCAATCTAGCTCTTTAGATACGCGTAACGGTAATTGTTCGATATTTTTTGCTTTCAAGACATCATTCGTTGGTCCGTTACGCAGATTGAGTTGATTTATACGAAGCTGAAATTAGCTTTTACGCTCACCTCTAGAAACGTTGATTTGCAGAGATGATTAATTAATCGATACATTTATTCGGTTACATTGAATAATCATGAAGATACAATATTAGCATTTTTTATTGGTACCTAAAGTACGTTTTTGATATAAATTGAAGTTGACCCATTTTATTTATAGCCTTAAAAATTACAGTGTGAAAAATGTTTTTTTTTTGCAATATCGTCATTATAATCTCAGTTTGAAAAAGTTTTTTAATATTTGTCCCGGCTTTAAGTAGAAAACTTTGGATTGTTCAACTTTGTATAGTTTAATGAGATATTATAGATAGCTAAACGCGTAACGACGTGCTCACCACCTGTCACCTTGGCATCTGAATTTGTTTCTGACGCTGGCGCTGCGATCGTGCTACGATACGATACGAGATGGCGAAACGGCAAGAAGTCTTCCGTTACCTGCCTATGTATATATAACTCCGGCGAAAAGATCGTCTTGTAGTACACCTCTGCCTACCCCTTCGGGGACCTTTGTGGTAGGGTTTGAAGATATACTACGACTACCAGTGAAAAGGTAATCAAATCAGTTAGTCCCATTATTGGAGTTTACATGACTTAAATATTTAATTGTTGCTCAGTAACAGGATTGTTTCGCTCAGATTCATTTCAGTAGCATGTCCCTTTTGTACTCTAAAACTCTTGATTACAACTGTTTAGTTTACGATCTTAGAGGTACTGAATAAATAATCCCTAAGAATTTACGAATGCTTTGCGCCGGGCTTTTCAATGTATTCTGCTCAAATTGCGTATTGAAATAACAACCTTTGCAATAAAATGTTTATTGCTCCCTTATTATTCTTGAAAAGAGCTATGGTATGGTAGCCTAGGGGTTTGAGTAGTCGCATGCACCCAGTGAGTTTCTCGAGAGCTTTACGGTGAAGGTAAACAACAATTGTAAACCTGCATACGTCTAGGAAGCAATTCGAAGGCATTTGTGTAGTCGTGCTTGAGTAACGGCGATTGTCTCGCCATCTGCCACGATAAAGCAATTCAAAGGCGTATGTATGTATAGTCGTGCTTTAGTAACTGCGATGGACTCGCCATCTGTCACGTTGGCTCCTAAAATATATCTCTGGCGGAAAATGGGTGTGTGTACCCATGCACCTCTGCCTTCCTCTTCGGGGTTCCTTGTGGGTAGGCGTGATGATATATTATTATGTATTGTCGTGCCTAAATATATAAAACTAATTAATTATCCGCATACAGTGCGGTATTGTATGCGGATAACTGTTCATTGTAGAAATGAGACGACCGCTCCATTATTGACGGACACATATCAATATTATATAATATTTATCAATAATGACTGAGTACTTATATCAATACAACTTACAATCAATATTTACTAAGTTGTCATAGTTTAACTATGGAGGGATGGCCTTGTGGCCCAGTTTCCACTGCGTATATGCGAAGAACAGCGCCTTATTAATTTCGCGTACTTAGCAGCTTTACCCGCCATGCTGGGTTGATGGGTGACCACTTCAACTTATTAAAGGTATTTCTTGAAAAAATTATAATACCACATGATACGGTAATGCTGTTTCAAGAATTCATATATGTTTGATTGCTTTAATTAGGTACATAGTCATATGAAAAATATATATCTATATACCTTCGCGTATGTGGGTGTTATTACATCATTGCCCATCCTTATAGGAAACCATAACCAACACAATGTTATAGGGTTGTGAAAATTGTTTATTTGAACTGCTCGGAATTCATAAACGGCATAGCTCTGCCCCAAAAGCTAGAATTTTATTAACTCGTCGTGTGGGATTGAGAAAAATCAACGTTTTCTCCGTCCCGACAATGTTATTATTAGCGCACGTAAATATAGAACTATCGCGATAATGTCAGACATTATTTCGGGACTTTAAGCAGACTGACTTTGAAACTAGCGTAAATATAGTGTTAATGTATTTCTCTGTTTCCAACAATGATGTTTATGTGGTCTTCAAAGAACTGATGGACTTGGTAAACAGTCAAAAATGTCACCGGGACAGTGTTATGTCTTGGAGAACCGAACCCACAAATGTATCTACATAATTATGCGATGAGCAAACAAGCCAAGGCGAGCCGGGTATCAATCAAGCCGAGTCCCTCACAAGGTTATCAGAGAGAGTAGAGCGCCAGTTACCTATAAACTTTCGCTTAATCCTTCTTTGATACTTAATAATAGTCCGAATGTATAATGATGTTCCCAACATTGACTGCTCGATCATTGTTAATAATGTTATGTGTCCAGGAGTTATCTTACATTACCCTTAGTACATATTTATATGTGTGTAAGTAGGTATGAAACTGAGACGACGTACTCGTCATTTGTCACATTGATGCCTTAATATATCTCGGGGAATGGACGATGTTATTACACTTCTACCTCACCCGTAGGACTTGGGGACCATTATAGGGAGGCGTGACTGTGGTATCTGATACTTACAGTGTGATCTCCGTCTAATTGAGGGTAAATGGAGGATGGAGGGGAGAATTCAATAAAACGAATGTTCTTTGATTTCAATATGGGTTTGTATATGTATAAATATTCACCTAACTGAATGAGTTATACAACGGTCATCGGATAACTATCAATATTTGATGTTAATTGAGTTTTATAATGTTGAGAGAGAGAGCCGTGGTGGCCGAGTGGTTCGAGCAGTTGCCTGCGACGCAAAGGTCGCAAGTTCGAATCCCAACTGTATACCAATGAGTTTTTCTAAAACTTAAGTACAGTGATTAGTCACACCACGAGCTTTACGGTGAAGGAAAACATCGAGAGGAAACCTGCATACGTCTAAGGAGAAATTCAAAAGGCGTATGTATAGTCGTGCTTGAGTAACGGCGATGGACTCGCCATCTGTCACGTTGGCACCTAATATACCTCTGGCGGAAAGTGGGTGTGTGGTTATTACCTATACATCTCTGCCTACCCCTTGGGGGACCCTTGTGGGAAGGCGTGAGGATATATTATTATTATATTATAATTGAGTTGTTATTCGAATATTGAGTAGGTACTAGTGCAGTTATATTCCTGTGTTAATGGGAATGATACTGTTTATAGGTATACCAGCTATTATACCCTTGGTTGGTATTATATTTAATAAGCCCCCCTCCCCCCCCTTTTGGGTTGTGTTATAACTAATGGCCCCCTCCCACCTTGAGTTGTGTTATAACCAATAGCATATTTTATGTAAAAATAATTTTCCAAAATAGATTACTATTTTTTGCAATTAGCGCAATTACATAGATTTACGAAATTTAGACAAAATATTCTCAGAAGTTAATTGTTAATAGATGTAGCGTGAGCTGAAATAATTCTCAAAGCGACCAAATTTTCCTACTCTTTTTTGTACGGCAATGATTTACCGGGCAAACATTGTAACAGTAATCCCAAAGGCTTATTTATATTATTTATTTTTCTGTACGTTGCCGACCTTGTGAAAAAGAATTTCTTTACTAGTATCGTCGGAGATATATTTAGCTACCAACGTGACAGATTGGGCTTGTCGCATGTTAAATTAAATTTCTCGTAAAAATGAGGGGGCAGCAGATTGAATAAGTAATTAGTATTGGTACATGAAACACAAATAGCAACGAGGGGTGATATGAATGATAACGGGGAGATTTAGAGACTGCGGTTTAAAAGGGATAATTTGAACTATTTATGGTTATGCAGGGTTTTTTTGTATTTGGCTATTTCTTCTCGATGTTTTCCTTTACCGGCTTAAAGCTTGTGGTGTGACTGATCGCCGTACTTAAGTTCAAAAAAACTCATCGGTACCGTCTGGGTTCGAACTTGCAATCTTTGTATTGGAGGCAACTACTGGAAACCGCTCTACCGCCACGGTATTTGTAACATCATCAACTATGAAAATCATCTGCTCTACGTTTAACAGATAAACCTAAAAATATCTACGTCTCTGAATTCTATCTCAGGTGTAAGGAACTTTAACCTTTTAATCTTATTTAATCTAGAATTGCCACTTTATTTCTAATCTAGTTGTTTGCGTGGCTTCGTTTGCTTCCGTTTGAATAAGGCTTATGAAGGCTCATTCTCTACACGCTGAAATATTTTTGAAATTCCATGAGTAGTTTCGTATGTTACATACAAATACCAAACCTTGTCTCTTTTATAAAATCAATGTAGATATTAATTATGTACCTACCAACAGTATTGTGGACGAAAACTGCGTGAAAATATTTGCCACGCACATTAATACAATGCTTACATGAATGTGTAGCGACTGAGAAATAACTTTTTACTTTGCTTCCGTGCTTTCATCCGGTCGTGAATCGTGTTAGCCTAGTTACGATCTGTGCCCGATTAATATTCATACCATAACACTGTATTATGATGATACTGGCTATTAACTTAGCCGCTTACTCTGATATAACAAATCATAGTTACTCATGAGTCTGAGCCGCGGTAGCCGACTGGTTTCAGTGGTAGTCAATCCTGAAGTCAGATTGCAAGCTTGAACCTCGACGATCTGTATCAATCAACTTTCTGAACAGTGGTTTGTCTCAACATTGATACGCCTTACGGAAGAGATTACATCGTGAGGAATCATGCAAACGGTTTAGAGTAAATTAAACGGCATATCTACTGAAATCAATGGCATATGTGAGATAACGTGTCTAAGAGACGATAGACTCTTCAGTTTGGGACCTTGATGTTTTTCAAGGGAAAAGAGTGGTATTATATCTCTGCCTACTTGACCCTTGTCGTAGAGGACTTAGCCAAAGCTCTCGAGTAATTTTGTTTCTGTAATCATTATTCGTGGAAATTCTAAAATACTATTCAATTACTTCCTTCTTCCGAACCCAAAATTGATTACACTCGACACTATGACCAGTGTAGATTGGAAAATGTGCCCCGATCCGTGCCCGAATGGTATTTTCATTTCCGTCCAAATCCAAGGGATTGGGTTATGTCGGGCAAACCAGTCTATGCGCATGAGAATATTGTGTCAATAGTTCAAAAATATCAAAGTACTTAGGATTTGTGAAGCTTTAACATTGTGAATAGTTGAAATATTCTGGAATATCATAGCTGTTATTTAATATTACTAAAGCTTGAGAACATTTAACAGAGTTTGATGTGGTCACCGGTTTCACAGACAGAACATATTTTGTTCAACGAAAGTTTATTTTCAACACGTAGATACGTCCTACCCGGCTATGCTTGGGTGGAAAAAATCCTAAGCACAATTGCATTTGCAGCGCCACCTATTGGGTTCAATTAAAATCTTAATCTTGGTAACTTAACTATCCAGTGTGCTGCGAAAACGCAACCAAAAATCTTTATTAATATCGGTCCAGCAGCTTTGGGGTTCCGTGACATATACATCCTTGTGTGTGCCGCTGTATTTATATAATGAACAATATATAATTACAGAGATTACTACTACTATTATTTTCTTCATTGCACCCGCGTGAAGCCGGGCAGGTAGTTAGCTTGTCAATTGAAACAATGTCTTTAAAACAAATGAAGAATCGCAATCTGAGGTTAAAGGTATATTTCCACTGTTCTGGCACAAGGAAAAATGTAATAAAGGAAATTTGAAAATCAAACTGAAGAATTTGCGTAAGTCAACGTTTGGATGTTCTCGCAAAAGTAAGTGACCATTACAGGAGAATAAGGAGCAAAGTTAAAGCGTAACTTAAGGTGTAAATTAAGTCTTCCAGATGTAGCGAAGACTTCAAGACTTAATACATTTGCTTGGGATTTACGACCGTCTTTTCGCAGGTCTTCCTCGAGTTTTATATGATATTTTATGTTGCATAAATACCAAGTCATTAAGTATACATTATATACTCGTCGTTTGGCGCTGAAAAGTAAATTGGGTACTTAGATATAGGTTGGATATGTACGAATATGTTGGAATATTTACTCTTACTGGCATGTAACTATTTTTAATTTCATGCTTTAGAAGTTTAGATATATATCTCTGGCTTCCCCTTGTGGGAAGCTGTGAGGATATTATAGATATTAAAAAAATACGCCTTTAAAAATAGAACGAATAGAATTTCGGCCGTTCACTTATACTATTTACATCTTCCCATACGTAAGGGGTAGCTTAAAAATCTCTCTTTTCGTCGGAGACTTAAGATGTCAAAGTAACAGATGGCGAGTCCATCATAGTTGCTCAAGCACGACTATACGCCTTGTGGAAAAATGGCTACAATCAGGTTTCGCTTGCTTTGCGTTGCAGATGACTCCTCGACTACCACGGCTCTTTGATTTAATTATTTGTCGTACAAACATTAATCTATTCAAATATTGGACATGATGTAATGTAATTGTTCTGTTGTTCTCGTTTAAGCAAATATTTGCGAGATACTCGGTACGTGGCCTTTGGCTTAATTGGCCCTTGCTATAAATATAGGTATTTATTAACAGCGATTTATACCGCTCTGACTACAATTAATGGTGGAGCTTAATTAATTTGGTTTTGCTTATCTAGTGCCGGTGGATATGATAAGTAAATTAAAAGGGACCTATCAAGGAAAGTATTGTTTAATCCAAAATGTCATTAAAAGCACGAATCGTAAATGATGTCATATGAACGCTGAAGAACAAACCAATGGCCATCAAGAATACACGCATGCAGAATCTATACAAGTAAATAAAATTTGAGCGTCTGTGTGTAATATTATAATAACCGCTTTTTGCTAAAAGCATATGGATGTATACTTGGTACATATACCAAAATATCTTTTTTTTTTATTTTTGTCTCTCTGTCTATTTGTCTCGGCTCATCTCTGAAACGGTTGGACCGATTTTGACGGGACTTTCACGGCCAGATTTTATTTTAGAAGTCGCGGACACAGCTTGTTGTACATAAACATACATACATATGTACTAATCTTAAATTTCAAATATATGTAAGACATTTATTACGTTTCGTACTTGTAGAGAAAACTTTGAGAACAATTTGAACAAGTGAGTAGTTTAACTAAAGCAACTGTCGATTGTTTCAGGATAGTTAGTATTAGTTTGCTCTTCGCAGATTAGTTCCTTAGAGAAATATCGACTTTGACAAGTGTCGGCGCTTCCAGTGATATTGACGGTATCTGCTGTTTTGCTAGTAAATATTGCTTGCTATCAAACAGTTAGTTAGCTCTTAGTACAATGTTAAGCAATGTGTGGTAACTTCCCATCGTTATCGATTTTAGCAAATATTATTATGTATGGTTTAATTGGTTGATTGCCAGTGGTAGTTCACTTGTAGGTAATGTTCTTCTCCGGAGTTGGCATTATAAAAGGGGTAGGAAGAGGTGTATAGGTAGTACCCATACACCCACTTTCCGTCAGAGCTATATTAGATGCCAAGTCCATCGCCGTTACTCAAGCATGACTATACATACGCCTTTGAATTGGGTAAAGTAGGATTTATGTTACTTCAAAAAAATTACAAATTTTTTTTTTGGGTTGGGTCCTATCATTTTTCACAAGATCATTAATATCCAATACTCTCGGACAGTTGTACCGGTGACCCAACAATGCAAATATACATTTATATCAGGGTCAATAAATCTAAGCAGGTCTACAGTTGACATACGAGGTAAATGCGTTGCTGTTGGACAGCAACACCTACCAAGCTATCTATACTAATAAGTCAAACTAAACTGTCTGTTTGTAATGTCAAAATACATATTTAAATGTATTATGATAGTATATACGGTATAGATAGTGCCATTCACGACGACGCGCCCCACTATAACATTCTTCCTTACAGTTTATAGGGTAAGTGTGCAACCTTCCACTAATTCAGTATTGTCGGTGCACACTGATTACCTATGAGCGCACACGCACACTACAGTTAATACACTCGGGTCATTCTCCGCGCATCCCGCGACCCCCTCTACTTAGAAATTGGTGGGGCGCGTCTTCGTGGATGTATCTATACTGATAACGAAAAGATCATTTAGAAAATATTTATCCATCTGAGTGTTTGTAGTTTCACTGTCAGATAGTTAATGTTATGTGGAGTAACCTAGGTTGTATTTTTATATATAACTCGGGTGTAGTCGTGGGGCACAGCATGTATAGAGATTATAAACAGTATACCCAGACTACCACAAACCAGTAAAGATAATGAGGCGATTAATAAAACTAGGTTAGTCGTGAACATGATTGCTCATTTTCATTAACAGTATTTATATTTGATAAATAGGAGAGGTTTGTAAGTCTAGAACTGACACTCTACTCTCTCTGCTAACACGTGTGACACGTGACTTGACAAGTGACTTGGCGTTATGATAAATAAATAATTTATTCTCATCACAAAGCTGTATAAATTGCAGCTCTCGAAACCACCGATAGCATCTATGATATTGATGAATGTGGATGAAGCAAAAAAGGTCTGTAACGGAACTAAGCAGAACTGGCGCTCTACTCTCTCTACCCCATTAGGGACTCGGTGTGATGATATGATAATGATGAAAGTAATATTGCGACTATAAAATGAGATGTAAGCTATCCTATCTTGAGAGAGCAAGGCTTTGAGATCTCGTTAAGGGCTGACAAGATGATTCCAGAGGCTGTATCTGTTGTAAATGTAAATATTATAATCTTTATCGTAATAACCTTATTAACTATGTATGTGGTGCCATCGATTTAAAAATAAAATGGATAGCTATTTTTGATTTGAACGAAGAATTCCTTCTTCCAACTGTCACTCAAAAGAAATAATATTGTCCCTTAAAAGCAATTGTAAAAGTCTTGTTCTTGTATTGGATATATATGTAACAAACTCTATTTTTATTATTTCAACACTATATAATCCATACCTCGGGCGGAGTACTTTACTTTCATCCTATCATCAACATAAATTTAAGAGCTGGGCTCTTGTATGCGCTTTTGATGCAGGCCCTTCCATTTGTATCTGTCCAGCGCAACCTCTTTGACCTCCCTATACCTCATGCCTACAAGCTTCGGCAACCGCTTATCATTAAGCGGTTGTGTGTGTTATCCACGTTTGTACTAATAAAGTTATTTTAACTCGGCCCACCACTTTGCTACTCATTAGGAATAGATTTGCTGAAGCAGGCTAAAAGCGTTTATATCTCAAGATAATTAAATTCACTTAGGTATTTCTAGTACTAATAACTCGAGTACTCGAAACCACTAAGCAAGTATGAATGTGGATGAAGCGAAAGAGGTCTGTTAGTCTAGAAAGAACTGGCGCTCTACTCTTTCTTCCTGCCCTGCGAGGGACTCGTGATAATATGCATGTTAAATGTTATTTACGCTAATAAAGATCCTACTACTCAACACTTCATCAAGGAGATTATAAACTACATCGCAGTACTAAGTGCAGTTGTCATAGTCATTGATTTTCTTATGGAAAGAAAGAATGGTTTTGAAAAGGAAGGAATTATGAAGTTGTCTTCCCAAAGTTCTACCTAAATAAATATATAGGGCATTGTTAACACCGTGAACAATAAACCAACTCCCCTAACTTGCATTCAAATATGATTTATTAAAGTCATCTACATAATAACAGTTAGTCGTAAAGGACCTATTTACTTTGAATCTCGTGTTTTAGTGACCGTAGTTAGAAAAGGCGACGCCAGGATTTCGGGGGTGGAACACGGAAATAAATTGTCTTTATAAAGTATAAAATATATCTTCACGCCTTCCTGTAAGCGGCCCCGAAGGGGTAAGCAGAGGTGTATAGGTAATACATACACCCACTTTCCGCCGGGATATATATTGTTAATATTTCTGATATAAATAAGGAGCGAGTCCCTACTAATGTTTATAATACATAGTATGAATGCGAGTATTATAAATGTTTGTTCTCCTTTCACGCAAACATTTTTCACAAATATTTTCACTGAAGGATGTTATATATGTTTTATTGCAATTAAATCAAATTTTACCAGCTGTTCACGCGTTCGAAACCGCGGGCACAGCCTGGTATTAGAATAAGTATCTTATGTATCTTTGTACGAGCCGTGGTGGCCGAGTGGTTCGAGCAGTTGCCTGCGACGCAAAGGTCGCAAATTCGAATCCCGACTGTACCAATGAGTTTTTCTAAAACTTAAGTACAGTGATTAGTCACACCACGAGCTTTACGGTGAAGGAAAACATCGTGAGGAAACCTGCATACGTCTGAGAAGAAATTCAAAAGGCGTATGTATAGTCGTGCTTGAGTAACGGCGATGGACTCGCCATCTGTCACGTTAGCACCTAATATACCTCTAGCGGAAAGTGGGTGTGTGGGTATTACCTATACACCTCTGTCTACCCCTTCGGGGACCCTTGTGGGAAGGCGTGAGGATATATATATGTATCTTTGTTCCCCGACACCGGCTACCGAAGCCAATCCAATAGGATAGTTGCATCAACCGTATTAATATCAAACAAATGATAAGCAATAAAGCTTGTGAAACGCAAAATTAGGTATTTAGATACTTAGGAGAATATAAGTGTAATTGAGCTGCTATTGCGCTAGTAAAGACGGTGTCCAATATGTATTGCGCACTATTCAGAATTTAATTGCATAACTCGGTATCTTTAAGACTATAAATATAATAATAATAATATAATAATATATCCTCACGCCTTCCCACAAGGGTCCCCGAAGGGGTAGGCAGAGGTGTATAGGTAATACCCACACACCCACTTTCCGCCAGAGGTATATTAGGTGCCAACGTGACAGATGGCGAGTCCATCGCCGTTACTCAAGCACGACTATACATACGCCTTTTGAATTTCTTCTCAGACGTATGCAGGTTTCCTCTCGATGTTTTCCTTCACCGTAAAGAAAAACTCATTGGTACAGTCGGGATTCGAACTTGCGACCTTTGCGTCGCAGGCGACTGCTCGAACCACTCGGCCACCACGGCTTACTACCACTATAAATATACTTCAACTTAATTTATTTACGCAGCTCTGCATCTACGACTATTCTGTGTCTTAGAGTTTGACACAGAGTAGTCTAAGGTCTTCTCCGCTAGGAGCCTCTCTGAGCCTGTTTTCCTCATGTTTGGTATAGATTCTGATAGCTTTAAGATAGTGTACTGACAACGACTCAGAGAAAGTTCCAACTACCTAGATAAACGATCAAACACTCCAGGATGGATATGTCAGGAGAACTCGAAACCGGTTAGTATGTAGAGTCTGATAAATCTGGATGAAGCGAAACAGGTCTGTAAGTCTAGAGAAAAGTGTGACTCTACTCTCACTCTGCCTGCCCCGCGAGGGAGTCGTTATGATGCTATGTATGTATGTATGTATTAATGTTATTTATGAATGAAGGTTGAGCTAAGAATATACAACATAATCATATCTGATAAAGTTAAAATCATTTTGAAACACGAAAAAGTTCAAGGAAATCAATGTTCTCGCAACTAATCCCGTCTAATATAAACACTAATTTGTAATGTAAGCTTTACAACTTGTACAGGTTTGTTGGGCAAGTAATTTTCTCATTGAACACTTTAAACCAAGGTGTACAACATAATAATTTCAAAAAATCCGGTTTATTATTGCGTTAAATTACACAGTACTTTACTTTCCTCACGAAAACAAGTGAATATTTCGTCAATGCAATTAGTAAGTTCATATGTATATTCAAATGAATTTACTATGGCCGCAACTCGAAGTGAATTAAAATTTGTTATATCTTGACTAGCTATGCCCTAAGGGTTTCACCCGCGATATATTTGATTTACTGCTCCCATGGGTCCCTCTACAGTACTTTTGGTATACGAATAATATTTGTAGGATGCTTGTATATAACTTGCTAAGCTACGCTGCTACTTTTATTATCAATGATCATAAAGCGTTGAACACGTGAAACCCGGCCAATGTCAGTAGTGCATCAGCTGAGTGCAAACGGGGAAAAAAAAACATTCATTGTTAATCGGATACTGTGAACCGTCAGGTATTATAATTAAATTTACAAGGTATTCAATTCTAACCCGATAATAGTGTCTTGATAAAAACCAAGGCGGTGGTTGTAAAATGAATAAAAAAATCACGTACATATTGAAATGGATGCAATCATCGAGGTCTTTGACATTTTCAGAGCAAAAAAGCTTAACTAATTTATAAATAACTGTTAATTGTAAATCTATGTAAATGTATGCCAGATATTTGACACCGTTTGATATTGAAGGAGACGACTAGACTATTGTAGAATTATTATACTTATTAACTCAGACCAATAAAAAAAGAAAGACAGAACCATCCAATACTGCGGGGTGAGGCAACCAAAAGGAAGCCGATAGGGCCATAGGAAGCCGACCGCCCGCCATTTTGCCTTTAGTAAGAGACAGCGCACGTCGTTAATTTGGTGTTAAGAAAAAAAAAAATATGCCGTCCTGTGTAGTCAAATGGTGTAAAAATAATTAATGTGCACAAAAGAAACCATGTGGGATTACTTTTCACAAGTAAGTAATTGAATATTCGTGTATTACCAGTAAAATTATGAATTTAACCTATTATTATTATTGCAAATTGTCTCGGAACACAAAACCTCGACCAGTGTTGCAGCAGGTCACATGTTTTTTTTTCCCAATAATAGGGTAACTTACTGTAGTATCTTATCAAATTGATTATTTACCTAGGATTGGTTATTTATATTCAATCTTTAAGATTATAGTATTTTCAAATATTAAATTATTTCGTTAGTCTGTCATTCTTCATCAAGATATCAAACGATTTTATTTAAAATTATATCACGCAGCACGACCCCTTGTCATATTATTATAAATACGTTTTATAATTTGTTTTATTTTAGGTCCCCGACTGAAACAGTATGGAAAGAAAGATGGATTAGGGCTATAAGGGATAGTAGAAATGAAGAAGATTGGTTACCCTCAAAATATAGTGTTGTTTGCTCAATACACTTTGAAGAGTGCGATATATACTACACAAAATGTGGGCTTCGTCGTATTTATTAAAAACAATATTTATTTATTTATTTAAAATCACCCTGTATACCACTACAAGTTAGTAAAAAGCTTGAAAAAAAAACGTATCTATTGAAGTCTTTTATTACTATTAATTTTTAATAAATTTAATAGGAAATCAATTACATTATGTACCTACTTTATGTAGTAATAACTTTGTAGTACAATCAGACTGCAATGGGTTGGGAGATTGGCAACCTGAGATACAGAGTTGGCAACATTATTTTTTAGCACACAAGCGCACGCCTTACACAGTTCACGCACACATGAATTGACAGCGGCTTCACCTAATTAACTGTCAATACTCTGTCTATCTTTTTTTATTGGTCTGAGCTTATTAATATATCTTTACGCCTTTCCACAAGGGTCACCATAGGGTAGGCAGAGGTGTGTTATACTTTCACACAATTAATAGTCATTTAGAAAAGAACAACTGTTCTTTTATTTTTTTAACGTTTAATAGGACTTATTACTTTCATATACATTACATACATACGGTTACAACTGTGTGATAAAACCTGTAATTCGTCAGAAGATAAATGAATAAATAGCTAAATAAAAAGCTACAGATGGTGATTTCAATGTAAGAAATATTATCTCCTATCTCTGGTTATCGAGGTCTTTGAACTGGGTGAGGTTCAATGATAGATATATCCAGACGAGTGATTGATATACCACACCTTCTGTTACTTTATTGACATCACGGTAACCGTGTAAATGATGTTTTTATAGACAACTTTGTGAAAAAACCAAAACAAACCTTGCGAAATGATACTTGGCGACCTTAACACCGTTGTGAACTTGAGCGACAATGGAACCGCGAAGTTAATCAATGATCCGGGCGATTTGTGACTCTTAGCGTCAAATAAGTTGAACTATTTTGTCGATTTTCTTTTGTATTGTCGTCATCGAAGTGGACGTTTGGCAAACAGTGCTTGTGCTTGACAGATGGGACACGATCTGTCATGTTGACATTAAAATGTACCTCCGGCGAAATGAGGCTGTTTACACCTCTGCCTTCCATTTGGAATAAGTTAATATATATTAATACAAGCTGTGCTTCGCTCGGGTGAAAAAAAATTATGATTGACAACCCTATTCACTTAAGGGTATGAAAAATAGATAGTATCCGATTCTCAGACCTACTGAATGTGCATATTTTTGTATAACGGCTTGATCGATTTTTATATTTCATAAAAATCGGTCAAGCCGTTGCGGAGGAGTATGGTATCTAACATTGTGACACGAGAATTTTATATTAAAGACTAACTATGCCTTTGGCTTAATCCGCGTAACATTTAATTTTATTTATAGTTTTTTTCTGATAATATATCCTGCTAATAATTGATCTCTGCTATAGTTCATCCAATTTCGTCCTGCCTGTCTCGTGTGATTGAGAAACAAACATCTTCTCAATCTTTCTCATTTATAATCTCAATAATAATATATTATAGAACACAATTAATATCACGTCAACACCGAGGGCTATCCATAAGTCATATTACGTCGGGTACGACAGAATCTATTCTGATTTTCATTAACGTCCATTCCTGTTTCAGGACTTGCAATTATTATGCGAACAGATCTGAATACAGCCTTATACTTATTAAAAAGCTTTTCACGCGTATACTCTTATTCAACTGAAATTAATATTACATGTTGTTTACGGCTTAATTTGCATATCATTTAGCGAAAGCGTGTTTCGTACAAGGTTATTCATCATCATCATATCATCACGCCAAGTCCCTAACGGGGTAGGCAGAGAGTATAGAGCGCCAGTTCTCTCTAGACTTACATACCTCTTTCGCTTCGTCCACATTCATCAGTCTCTTCATACATGCTCGTCGGTTTCGAGTGCTCTTAACGTTCCCGTCCTTCAGAGTCCGATCTATTTGATCCAGGTAGTTGGAACGTGGCCTACAAGGTTATTAACAAATCAATAGAGGTTTCGTGACTGTAATACGTCAGTGATGCCTTTGATAATTATGTTCCTAGAACTTCGAGGAACATACTCTCTACATTGATTCGTGCTGGCCGAGTGGTTCAAGTATTCGCCTGCAACACTAATATTGCAAGATCGAATCCTGACTGAACCTATCTATGAATTATTCTGATCGTAAGTACAGTGGTAAGTCACACCACGAGCTTTACGGTGAAAGAAAACATCGAGAGGAAACCTACAGTCTGGCTTGAGTACGGCGATGGACTCGCCATCTGTTACGTTGGAGTCTAAAATATATCTCCGGCGAAAAGTCTGCCTCTTCGAGGGACCTTGTGGGAAGGAGTGTACATATATGTCTATACATATACTCTACGTCTCATAATTGTGACGTGTTGACACATACCATTAATGTTCCATTGACTTTGACTGGTTAATATGCCGTTTATGACAAGCTATTATATTCTTGAAGCTTGCTCTATATTATATTAAAGGTTTTTTGTCTGTAAGGACGTGTTATTTCAAGAATTGTTAGAGCATCTTTCTATATTTCAGCAGCCTGTTTGATGTACACGTACTTATTTCACCATATTGAAGGCTTCTACTCGAGTAATTAACAATACTATTTGTATTTCTGTACATCGGTGCATCTTTCATGTTGGCACCTAAAATATATCTCTGGCGAAAAGTGGGTGAGTGGGTACTACCTATACACCTCTACACACCCCTTTGGGGACCCTTGTGGGATGGCGTGAGGATATTGCAGTGTATAATAATACACAGATACGCACGTATACAAACTTTATTTTGTCAACTTATACTCGTATATGCAGACACCCGCACACAGACGTATCACACACTTTACATACATAAAGCTGAAGTTATTAATCCTTTCACAAACTATAAAAGCAACCTGTTACGGACTTGAAATTAATGTAAACGTATGTGGGTTTTATTCTGTGCTTTGGGATGAGGGACTAGTTTTTAGACTATTAAGGTGGCATAGAAGCAAGGCCATTAGCGGTTGCCTCGGTCTATGGAGTTGTGGACTCTTGCACCACCGAACCATAGACAACGGCAAGTGACCGTTAATTTGACGAATGAGTAGCTCAGTAAGGTGGATAGACATATGAATGGTGATGAAGCCCTTGCTGCCTAATCCGTTAGGGATTCGGCGTCATGATATAATGATGTTGAAATATTGGTAGTCGTATACGTAAAGATAGATCACTGTACTTAAGTTCAGAACTCATTGGTACAGTCGGGATTCGAACTTGCGACCTTTACGTCGCAGGTAACTGCTCGAACCACTCGGCCACCACGGCTGCTATTTTCTAGTTCATCATATAAATCACCAGGGTTTGAACCTGCGACTTCAAGCTTCGCGACCAATAGGTCTTACCACTCGGCCAGATGGCTGTATTCATTTCACAAGTGTGTTATTATCTTTTTTAAATCATCTGTTACGAAATCGCGCAGCTGCATTGACCGTGCCTAACGATATTTTCTGGTCATCAATCTTAGTACGTACCGTCTGGTTCCTCTCAATGTATGTTTCCCCTAACGACTTTGAAAATATATAACGCGGCGGAAGCGGTTTGGCATAATTATAAGCTGGATGTTTGCTAGCACAATGATCCTAATAAATATAAATACATCCTTACTAATATTATAAATGTGAATGTAAGTTTGTTACGCTTTCACGTAAAAACTACTTGACTGATCATCACGAAACTTTGTACACATATTCTTGGAGGTATTAGAAGTAACATAGGATACTTTTTATAGAAAAAAAAAACTTTTTACGTAAGATAAAAATGCCGTCCACGCCGACGAAGTTGCGGGCACAGCTAGTTAGTTATAAGACAGATATATATCTACTCTAATATTATACAGAGGATGGATGTAGTTTGTAAAATGGTCTGTATTGGATAAACTCAAAAACTTTACCAAAATAAACCAAGCAATCACTTGAGTCGCGGAAGCAATGCCCATTTTATGTAAGGATTTTGTCACAGAATATTATTAACAGGCTTATTTTCTTTGAATGCGCTAATCTCAGTAACAACTAATATAATTTAGGAAATAAACAATGTATAAGATGATATCAGTGATGTATATGATAGTGATAAAAATTAAATACATATATGTGTGATCAAATTTAACGCCATTGAACGGGGTAGTTTTTTGCCAGTGTCTACTACTCTACGGATACTCTACTGGCGATCCGCCCGACTTTATTCTGGTGCAATATAGAAAAAAGGTTACTTTTGTAGTAATACAACTGACGGTTAACATCGCATCAATATCTGCTCAGTATATAAAATCGTCGGCAGCTAGAGCCGTGGTGGCCGAGTGGTTCGAGCAGTTGCCTGCGACGTAAAGGTCGCAAGTTCGAATCCCGACTGTACCAATGAGTTTTTCTGAACTTAAGTACAGTGATAAGTCACACCACGAGCTTTACGGTGATGGAAAACATCGAGAGGAAACCTGCATACGTCTGAGAAGAATTTCCAAGGCGTATGTATAGTCGTGCTTTAGTAACGGCGATGGACTCGCCATCTGTCACGTTGGCACCTAATATACCTCTGTCGAAAAGTGGGTGTGTGGGTGTTGCCTATACACTTCTGCCTACCCCTTCGGGGACCCTTGTGGGAAGGCGTGAGGATATATTATTATTATTTTTAGTTTATGATTTCATCGCGTTCCACAGACAGACGTGACACTGAAGAACGGTCTGGACGTGAAGTATATGATACTATAGTCCAAACCGTTGTTCAGTCGTTCAAGATTGTAATTATGTAATTATATTTTTATGCTAAACGCTTCTAAAGAACAGGTAAATTAGTAACGTTTATTTGCGATAATTGAATGAAATTGATTTGAATTAAAATCGAAGTAATGTAATAGTGATGATGAATACAAACTAGAGGTTAAATGTAGTTTTTATTCTCACGGAAGTCATTAGCCAGAATCTTGCAATCCACTACAATTCAAATCTGTTAGGAGTTATAAAATCAATGGATACTTCACACTAGTCAATTAAAGAGTTGAGTATTCAAAGACGGAGAGAGAATTCAGAGTAGGAGCGAGTCCTCAATAGTAAAGCCTCGTTAAAACTTTTCTATACAAGTACTGTTGAGCTAGACTATTCTATTATTACCAATTGGATTGAAAAAAATACACTTAATGTTTTTTTTATATTAGCGCTTTCCCACAAGGGAACCGTTGTGAAGGGGGTAGGCAGATGTGCATTAAAAACGTAATTTCCTTTGAAATATGTATATGTAGCTGCCAACCTGACAGATGGCGAATATATCGCCGTTTCTCAAACACAATAGGTACATACGTCTTTGAATTTCTTCCCAAAAGTGTGCATACTTTGCGCTGTGTTGTTTCACCGAGCTGGTAGTGTGTCTGAGCTATGTACCTAAGTTCAGAAAAATCCTTGGTAGGGTCAGCAATTCAGCTTGCAATCTTTGTGTTTGGAATAAGTACTACAAAACAGTTGATAAGTTTTGATTGCTGATGAACTTAAGGATTGCTTCGCGCTTTCGCGCTCTAGCAAGCATCTTGTTGATTACTTTTTTTGTTAAGTCAATATGTACTGATATTAAAAACATATATGTATGTATATTAAATTTAAACGCAGTTGAAGCCGAGGGGCATGGCTACTAACATAAAATCGTCCACTTATACAATGCGAGTGTAATATCATTTGCAGAACAATATACGTTCTGCGCAAATGAACTATATACACTGTACTTAATTTTAGAATTACAGTCATTGAATTGTACGCTATGGTAGGATATTAATAAAGTTCTATTTCGGTTGTATTACGCGTAATAGAACTGAAGATCTAGTTTCGTTACGCAATATTAGTTCTTCATGCCATATTAATGCAGTCAGAAAAAGTTAAGTTTGACGTAGCAATCATTGATGTTCTTGAAGCAACACTTTTGTTGTGGAAGAGTGGGGTCTTCCATCACAGGTTTCTTTATACTTATGCTCTATACTACCAGAAGGCCTCGACAATGATTATACAACCTATCATTACTGAAATAGATTCTATAATTCTTTAATAATTTTATTTATATACGTTACTACGTACATACGTACATATTATCGAGTCCTTCAGGTTGTAGGCAGAGAGAGTTTCCCTTTCCGCTTATCCACATTCCTCAGTCTCTTCATCGGCTGTTTTTAGTAATCTTGAAGATCTTATTTTTGAGTGTCCGATCAATTCTTACGTAACAATTAATGTTGTTTCGTATATTTTAGTGCACTACAAAGAAGCATTATTAGTGTTTAGGCTTTTCTACATACACACCATTACAACATTGGCCACACCACCTTAGTTGTTTCATTTTTCTAGTCATACCTGTTGCGCAGTGATCGTTATATAGGGCGATAAAACACATAGATATATATATATAGCATAATGCTATTCGATATAGACGTCTACGTTTAGAACTAATTTCCAGCTACGGCCAATCTATAATTGCATGCAGCGTGCGATCTGAACAAGCCTTCAAACTTGAGAGGACCGAAGCTAAGTGGGCGTGATTGGGAGCTCTTAAATACCACAAACGCTTGCCTATGTCCAACAAGCACAACGTACATACAGAATATAGTCACAGTACGGAATCCTAACAAGATCAATTGTCTTTGCTTTTTTATTGGCTTTCGTAGTTTAAGCTTTTTCTGCTTCACCGAAAAATGGCCAAAAGGTCGCCAGCCAGGCGCTTAGGTGCTAACCATACACGTTTCGTGCCTCCTGTGGGTTTTGGACCTCCTCGGCAGCCTCCTGGGCTTAGGGTGCTGGAACGTGAGCTAGGGAACTACGCTATCGCTCATTGAATTTCATATAAAGTAGATATTATTAAAAAAAATACGGCTGATTTTATTGCCTTGGCTAACTGTGAGTAGGCGTCTGCTAATTAAAAAAGCTAGAGCTTTATGTAGACTGCTAAACTTATATGAATAACTAAATAGGTATTTTTAGCTTCTTAATTTCAATGACTTGTAACTTTTGCAATGTTAGAATATGGGATTTGACTTTCTCTCATTGAATGTAAGCGTTTTTGGTTTCGTGTATTGTGATACTTTCACGTGCATTTGTGGTTGTGGGTATTATTTTTCGAGATAAATGTTTTATTGAATAAGTATATCCTGATTTTCAATTTATATGAAAGAGCCTTGGTGTAGTAAGTCACTTAGGGTATAGTAAATAAGACTTGTAAGTTTCATTAAAATAATGTATTAAGGTTAAGAGTTGTGTGAAGGAGTCGCGAACGATGGAGATAGACTCGCCATCTATATTTTGGTTCTTAAATATTTCTCTGACGAAAATTGGTGTTCAAACATTGTTGTCAATGGGGACACTTGTGAAATGGAATAAAATATTTGAATGTGCAGTGTGCTTTGCTTAATTTACGTATTCATTTGCGTAGATAGATATTATTTAGATTATTTAGATATTATCACCCTACGTCCATCACGGGGTAGGCAGAGAAAACAGCAGAGAAATAATAGACGTCTTTTCATTTGTCCATATTCATCAATCTCTTCGTACATACTACTCGTGATCAGTCGATTTGGTTGATGTAATGGAACGTAGTTTTCTACGCTTATACATCGTTTATTTACTAAATACATTCAGTTAATATAGCCTTTTCTTTATTTAAACCCAATACTTAAAAGTACATTGGATAGTATCTCATTTATTTCTTTCAGGTATTGTAAACATGTGAGTAGGTAGTACCCACACTCCCACTTTCAATCATAAATGGAGCGGCATAAATAAGTTTTATCGACGTGAGTCCTGCGGGCGGGCGGGGAGTATGCGATTGCATGCTAAAATTCAAATATGAATCTGGAATATTCTTTCGATACGTTAGTATAAAATTATTCAGCGGGATGAAGCGGAGCAGAAAAACTGCGGTGGCCCGGGATATCCGTATAAAAGTGTATTCGTAGAAGGTCGACCGGAAACGAATTGAGTTTTCCAACACACTGACTGTTATCTCTATTTCTAGACAGCGGTCGATGGAAACATTGTTGAACAATATTGCATCGTGAATTCTTATTGTTGTTTCAATGCGACCTTTATTTTTACAACGGCTACATGACTGGTTGATCAAAATACCGCGTTATGGTCCGTTTTTATCTTTCTTATCGTATGCGAGGTTTACTACCCGAAGCGAAGTGCCGTGGTGGCCGAGTGGTTCTTGTAGTCGCCTGAAAAAATTATGCGAGTTCGAAACTTGTAGCAATTTGTGTTTTTTGCAGTATATAATTATAATATTACGGTATTATATAAATATTACAGTGATCAAAGGAAAGCTGCACTGAGAAGTTATTCAAGACGTACGTATAGTGATTGAGAAACGGCGATCGACTCGCCATCAGTCACGTTGGCACGCAAATTTATCTTCGGCCAAAAAGAAGAGTGTTAGAGTTTACACAACTCTGAGAGTGTTATACATATAGGTATAAGTACCTACTTCTATCTATCCCTTCAGATATTCTTGTGGGAAAGCGTGTAGCTTTAAGGTAAAGTATACTTTGCTTCTCCCTGTTCATCGGTACGGTAAGTACGGTAATAAACATCACAACAAATAGGGACATACATTCGCTTTCTCCACTTTTTAATTCAGTCAAAACGCGTGCTGGGTTTTCTTCGTGGCGATAACATAACGATACCATTGCGAGCTACAACATCTTACGTCTTAAGCACACTTTATTCGGTACAGATAACAGATAACGTTTCTGTTCGTACTGATTCACGCATTTACATACATACGGCATTAAGGTTGCTTCGTTGTTACGTGATTAAGATGTTTAAAAGATGCCCGTATTTCTTTCTGTCTCAAGAAGTGACTCCTTTCTCTAAAAGATAAGTCGAAGTGAAATATGACGTCAAAGTGTAATGTACTAGCTGTGCCTCCCGGGTCCCCACGCGTAAAATTTTATTTAATTGTTAGATTTATTTTCTGGAATATATCATATATCACTCATATATCACTATCTACTCATATATCACTATATAATAACATAATATATCCTCACGCCTTCCCACTAGGGTCCCCGAAGGGGTAGGCAGAGGTGTATAGGTAATACCCACACACCCACTTTCCGCCAGAGGTATCTTAGGTGCCAACGTGACAGATGGCGAGTCAATCGCCGTTACTCAAGCACGACTATGCATACGCCTTTGAATTTCTCCTGAGACGTAAGCAGGTTTCCTCTCGATGTTTTCCTTCACCGCGAAGCTCGTGGTGTGACAAATCACTGTACTTAAGAAAAACTCATTGGTACAGTCAGGACTCGAACTTGCGACCTTTGCGTTGCAGGCAACTGCTTGAACCACTTGGCCCCACGGCTCTATTATATATATATCACTATATCAGCTAAAAACATTAAAAGCTTTCACATTAAAAATACTAGTAGGATGTGCATTAATTATTTTTTTATTTCTACAAGTTTGTTCGTTCATAGGCTAAGGCAAAATTACTTGTCACGTGCAGTCGGACCAATTAATTTGAGACTTAGACATATCGAACATTGTCTTTGTATACATATAAAACAGTATTAATTAACCATCGGTAATAACTAGATATTAATTAACGAGCAATCAGTGTTCCCTCTAAAATGTTTTACCATTTCAACGCCAATTTGCATTCGGCACGCGATTTTATTGCGTCAAATGATACCCTTCTTCCGTTATTAGGCTTGAAGTAGGCTGGTTGCCAACAAGATTACTTGTATGATCAATCAACTAATGTATATAATAAAAGCCGCGGTGACCTAGTGGGTGGAGTACTTACAACACATAGATTGCAAGTACGAATCCCGACTCAATGACTAGACAACGTGATGTACGATAGAGAAGAAATTGTATGACGTATGTGTAGTCAAAGTAGTTGGAGCCGTGCAAGCTTAGTGGTTCGAGTGGTTACCTGCAACACAAAAACTGCAAGTTCGAACCCCGATTGTACGAATCAGTTTTTCGGAATTTAAGTACAGTGATTAGTCACACCACGAGTTTTCAGGTGAAGGAAAACATTGAGAGGAAACCTGCATGTCTGTATGTTCGAGAAGACATTCAAAGGTGTATGTATAGTCGTGTTTTAGGAACGGCGATGGACTCGCTATCTAAGTGATGTTTATGTATTAGAAAAGAGGGAATATTACTACACATGTATGTATGTATCGTCACGCCGCAATGACGATACATACATACATATCATTACAGAGATCATCAGAGAGACACGGAGAGCGACAGTTCTCTAAATAAATAAGTTAGTAAACATAAAAAGACTCATAATTTAATTAGAGAAGCGAGTGGCATAATTCTCAGAGAAGTGTGCATCAAATGATGCGAGACTGATTAGTTAGAGATGAAACACTGTTGGTCTATATAACCGTTCACTGTTACCGATGTACAATCTTTGATTGATGTGTAGCTACGAAACATAATATGAACAATGCAGAATGTGCAATAGCCCCGTCGCTGCGTGGTTTTATGGTCTATTGCAAATTTAAGATTCCAGGTTTGAACCTTGATCTGCAACTTTTTTTTAACTAGTGATTTATTATTACACTACCATTACCGACCTACACAGTGGACTATCGCGCTTCTTTATGCCCAAAAACTGTCGCCGCAATAGAAAGCACAAACTGTTCGCGGTGCCATTTTACCGAACAGTGGTGCACGCTCAGTCTTCGATCCCGAGGTCACTGTCGGCACTCAATGCCCTCCTGGACTCAAGTGCAATTCCTGAATGTGATGTGCTGGCAGGTGAATGGAAGGTGATTTTGAATGAGTGTCTGGCATACGCAGAAAGAAGGCCATCTGCTTCTCGGTAATAAATTTATATATTTTTTATTACTCATATGTATTTTTTTAACTTTTACCACCACATTAGCGTAAATGACCACGTTGTTGTGCTAATTGTAAATAAATAAATAAATTAGAGTGAACGAACTCTTTGAAACAGAGAGACGGGGAAATGACGATATCTTCGTATTTCAGGGAGAGTAGTGGTATATGCCAATTAGGGGATCTTTGTATGTCCGAAGTTTTAAAATAAGAATTTAGAATGTTATCTTGATTCCCGGTCTATTTCAGCTAGAACCAGTAACGCGAACCAGCAACTCGAAGCCGAGATCCTAGCCCCATGGGGGTCCTCTTGTCTTTGCCTAACAATGACCAGCTTTCGGTCTCGCAATTGTTCGTTTAACTAGCAAAAGTACCTTCAAGAGACAATAAAAAAAATATGTTGGACCTGCCGAAGGCTATTTCCTAATATTCATCTAAAATCATTCATTTAAAATTCCACCTACTAACTACAATACACGTAGCGATAAACACACAGAGGTACTTTCTTTTCGTACCATTAATTCGTTTCTGGAGCTTATTTGTTTTGTTTTTTTTTTGTCGTTCAGGAATCTAATTTGTAGCAATTGTTGTCGATGTGACAGGCCGCTTGTCTCGACGGTAGTGGAGCTAGCTCAGGCCTTGCCTTCGGTTCTACTGATAGCGGGTTCGAGTGAAGTGCCAATTCTCTATAAACTTTCACTTCTCTTTCGCTTCATCCACATTCATCAGTCTCTTCATACATGCTCGTTGATAATGTCTATGTGGTCAGTGATCCATGACAGTGGGGAAAAGTGTTAAGGAGAATTATTTGATGCAAAATGTGAACATTCTAAAAGTATTTGTAAATATAGTAGGGATCTTTAGAGTTCAGTCAACAATCATTTATGTAACCAGAACCTGTCACCATAAAGTGTATTTCAAGCAACATTTTCTGAATATTCATTCGACGATAGCACAAAACAGCAGATAAATATGCAAAACGTTAGTTTGCCAGGTAAATTCGAAGTCATTCAAATGAACGAAAATTAATATATAATTTGTTACGTCCTGTCGAAGGCTGATACTAAACCCAAACCGTATGCAACTCACGTTATAAGAGAACAACTGACTAGTATGTCGACTCATTGTTATGAAACATGTGGTTCATTCTTATGAGACTCCTAAAAGGTGTTTCTGCCTTGTTATAACATACTAGAAGTTACGCCCAGTTTCGCTTTGGTGTAAAATTTCAAATCGGGAACTCGAGAACGGGATTGGGTCGTATTCCGCTGTAGTAAAATGGAGCCTCTAGTTTAAATTAAACCTCTGGAAATACGAATTCTAACTGCATTCAATTCCATGCAAAAATTTTGCGATACAAACATACTATGAAATGACAAGCAGTACAGACAAACCAACAGTCATAAAAAATATTTGCTTTTGTTGCTCTAATAATAAAATTTTGCGTTTAAATGTTATATGTCGTCACATACACACTCGTTTACCTATCAGCCGTATGATTAACGGGTAAATATTTACTTTGTAACAATTTCCTCCGAACATTCAAGCCCCCGGGGGAATATTGACAAGGCCCTTCGCGTATCGTGCCCACACGCTTGTTCAAAGTGTGCATTCATTTGTATTTCTCTTCGAAAAATGGGAATGGAACGACTTTAAAAACTGGTAGTATATATAGTTTTAGTTATCTCCTGCAACACCAATATTCCAGGTAAAAACGAAAGTTGCTGCATCCTTTATTTGCTATAAAAACAGATTAAATATTTGACCCAAATCGCTATCCCGCGACAAAATGCCAAGAAGACTAGCAGCATTGCCACGCTGGATGTCAATGCTGATTCTCGCTTAAAGAATTAGATATATTATAGAAAATATTTAATTTGTAATAAACAGAGGAACTACCAACTGCGATAGTCGTGAAGAAATTGTAACTAGGTAGATACATAATTGTGTCTATTTCTCACGACCACTTAACTTCTTCTTCTTAAATGTCAGCACATTAATTATATAATGGGAAGAGAAAAAATGTACAAAAATATAGAATGTACTTAAGACACTGGATGACTGCGGTTAAACCAAAAGAGGTCCGTAAGTCTACAGATAACTTGTGCTTTATTCCCTTTGTAGCCTGTGAAGCACTAAGTGCGAAGATTTGGATTAATGAAAGCAAGTCCAAACAATAGCCGGCTTAAGATAGTGCTGATGTATCAAGCAAGGTCACTTTATTACATCATGTACAGCTTAATTATCCCATATAGCGTTATCGAATGTGTGCAAGCGAGATCGAGAGGAACACAAACGCTCTGATTAAATTATCTCTCAAAGTATGAAAGTACCTCTTACTATCGATGAAAATACGTATCTCTAACATGAGATAAGTCTATATCTGTT
Source organism: Drepana arcuata (assembly GCA_016069955.1). Classification (NCBI taxonomy): domain Eukaryota; kingdom Metazoa; phylum Arthropoda; class Insecta; order Lepidoptera; family Drepanidae; genus Drepana; species Drepana arcuata. The sequence continues at coordinate 69,700 of JACCPG010000892.1, read as the reverse complement.
CTTACGTCATCAATCCAAGCAATATCCTGCCAGCAAATGCTAACTTGTATGTATCAAATTGTTTTTAGTTTTTAATTTCAAGTTTACTCTACGAAGTTGTACAATGTACTAAGTATTGCCATATTTCATACATACATACATATCATCACGCCAAGTCCCTAAAGTGGTAGGCAGAGAGTATAGAGCGCCAGTTCTCTCTAGACTTACATACCTCTTTCGCTTCGTCCACATTCATCAGTCTCTTCATACATGCTCGTCGGTTTCGAGTACTCTTAACGTTCCCGTCCTTGAGAGTCCGATCTATTTGATCCAGGTAGTTGGAACGTGGCCTTCCTCTGCCTCTTCTTGCACACACTTTTGCTTTGTATATCTGTTTCGTCAATCTTTCTTCACTCATCCTTTCTATGTGTCCAAACCAACGTAACATGCCTTTCTTCATCTTTACAATCACGCCCTCATTCACGCCAGTTGATTTGCGGATCTCTTCATTGCCATATTTCTTTGTGCTGTTATATGCACCCTACGACTCAATATCTACTCATCCTTTCTCTCTGTAATATATAGTTCAGCCTTGCCTACTCTCTCATTCTCCATCATCCAACAATGACGGATGTCTTAATAGGTAAGCCTTTTTTCCTAGCGACTCATAACAGCTCATACACACTATAGGTTTTATCAACTCCGAGCTCCACTGTTGTTTACATGGCTCGACCCCGTTTGTAAATTTACATAGTGACGTCACACTGATTAGAACAAAGTGATACATACATGCGACGAAAATGCGAGGGCTTTTACACTGCAAATTAGTAGGAAGGCAAAATAAATTTGCAGATAAAACTTGCAAATATAAACCGTACGTAATTACTATTAAGAGTCATAACACAGTTTTTTACAGTACACATCTGGCGACAGTGCGTGGTTCCTGTTGTATTGTCTCCCTCAACCCATGTGATAGTGTTTACGATAAAAGTATAGCCGTGGAGTTTAGAAAAGGTTTCAAACTCATCTGCAGTTTAATGAAATTAAATTAAAACAATTGGTTTAACTTCATGTTCACACGGTGGGTTATGGGAAAACCGTGACGTATTTTAATGGTTTTCATGCACTTTTTTAAAACATCTGTTTGTACCTACCTAATAGCAGCTTCAGAGATGCTGATACACTCATCATCTGTCAAATTAGCATTGAAATATCTCTCCGACCAAAAAAGGTCTTACAAACTACGTATCCTTTCTAGGCTAATGGAAAGACTTTATGACCAAAAGATCTCATTATTTCATGTGTAACATTTTTTCTGAATTTATGGTGATTACGGTGATTTATCACATCACGAGCCTGAAAGTGAAGGAAACCTGTCGTGCTTAAGAATCGGCGACGGTCTCGCCATCGTCACATTGACATATAAAAATACTTTGTTGATACACCTCTGACTACCCCTTTGGACAACATTGTAACGAAGGCGAGAAGATATTACCAACATGTAATAAAATTGTATTCTTTCCTCAATTGTTTATATGTTTATTAATAACGAATTAACAACAAAACAAACATCATGGATACTTTTTTTATTATTATATATTCTGCTCAGCACAGCGATCCGTTTGTCACATTTAGCTGCTAGATTTGTTGACCAGAGTCTGGATATGGCATTTGGCTAGGAGGAGAATCCTTAGATCTCTATATCTATATCTAATCCTTAGAACTCACTATATTATGGGGAATCGGTATTGGAGGGTTGGAACACTTCCTCCTCAGTCTTGAGTATATGGTACTATCAGAGCCCTTAAGGTTTGTCGCCTAAAGGAATTAGCATGTGTTGATAGCTTAACATTCTCATAAGAAGATCTATAATACCAGAAGGTATTATAGTCTTCTTATGAGAATTTCTTGCTTAACAGATGTTAGATTCGGGTCTTTTAGGATGTATTGCTAATGTGTTTAGGAATGTTGACCATGAGTCTTATAAGAGAATACTGGATACTTTGATGCTTTAAAGTTAAACACCAATTGGAAAAGCAAAGTATGATGAGATTAAAAAACTAGAAACATTGAACAAAAACAAAAACAACGAATATAAAATATAGTATCATATATATATATATATATATATATAATTAACCGTTCTATGTAAAGGTTGATCCAGTAAGATATTAAAATAAATGTTGATCCACCTTTTTGCAGTGTATAATTGGCTCTTAACAAATATAACTGATATACTTTGATCCGAATTTGAAATGGATGGGTTGTTTGGGGATCTGCATCGGTCGCTTTGCAACATACTTGCCATCAAAAAATACATTTTCAAAATGTTTTTGTTGATCCGTAACGGTCGCAAAAATTATACCGACGAGTCAAATGTGCATCCGTTTTATATTCATGCTCATGCGCAATCTTACAAACTAACGTTGATCCGAGAACATTTGACCTTGATCCCGTCAATGCCCATGCGGTGGCTCCAATGAAATCACTTAACCAAAGAAAAAGTCATGCCGTTGGACAGTGACATTAATACCGTTATGCTGTTGCTGTTGCCAAAAAGCTGTTGTAGGATCTCAACTCTTAGAATATGAAAATACATTAATAGAGAAGATGGGTCACAGCATAGAAACGATTACATCTCAATCATACCAAGAAACTAAAAACTTTGAGGAACAGACGCCATCTTCAAAAAATCCGGCAATAGAAAGCGACCAATCTAACACTTACTTACTTACAAACCCTAAAATATCTATCAAAACACCAGAAACTACAGTCAATAATAACATGGAAGAAACAGAAATGGAAGACTATAATGAAGTAAACGATAAAAAACAAGACAATCAGTACAACCAAGATCCTAAAAATAAAGACCCCAAAATTAAGTCAAACCGAAGCATGACGGAAACAAAACAGTCAAGTAGTACAAGTGAAAGCGATATTGATGATGATAAACAGATTCTGAAATGAAGTAAAACTAGACGAACAAAAGTACATACAGACATATCATCACGCCAAGTCCCTAACGGGGTAGGCAGAGAGTATAGAGCGCCAGTTCTCTCTAGACTTACATACCTCTTTCGCTTCGTCCACATTCATCAGTCTCTTCATACATGCTCGTCGGTTTCGAGTACTCTTAACGTTCCCGTCCTTGAGAGTCCGATCGATTTGATCCAGGTAGTTGAACGTGGCCTTCCTCTGCCTCTTCTTGCACACACTTTTGCTTTGTATATCTGTTTCGTCAATCTTTCTTCACTCATCCTTTCTATGTGTCCAAACCAACGTAACATGCCTTTCTTCATCCTTACAATCACGCCCTCATTCACGCCAGTTGATTTGCGAATCTCTTCGTTGCGGATTCGATCTAATATCGTTACGCCGCACATTTTTCGAAGAGATCGCATCTCGACTGCATTCAAGCTATTTTCATACTTCCTCTGACATACCCAGGATTCGCTGCCATACAATAAGGTAGGTACCAATATCGCGTTGTGGACAGCAACTCGAGCATTCTTGCTCAGACTTTTACTGCCCATCAACGCCGACATGGCTCCATTCACCTTTGTTTCCGGCAGTTATCCTTCTTTCAATATCTTTTTCATACTTTCCATCTCGTGTGAACATGCTTCCAAGATATACAAATTCATTCACTTGCTCTAGAATTTGCCCATTTATCGATATAGCACACTCGGTCACTTGTAAAGATTCTAAAAATAAAAGTATCAATATTAAACCAAATAACAGAAAGACAAAAATAAAATGCCCAAGTTCAAGCGATAGTGATAATCCAATTAAGAAACGAAAAGAAATCAGTCATGGAAAGTGTTCGGATGAAGAGATAAAATTTGTCAAAAATATTTCCAATTAAACATAAATAAAAAGATAAATCCAGGCAAAAACAAATTTATGGAAGTTTTAAATAAAGAACCTATTCTTCAAAATAGGACTTGGATGCAACTTAACAGTAACATGCGGTAACCGCTTACCATCAGGTGGACCGCATGCTTGTTACCACCCTTGTGGTATATAAAAAAAAATGTTAACAATATCTATAAGACCGATTAACATCGGGTAAGCGTCAAGCTCGTGTCGCCAACAAATTTCCTTACCATATTTATATCATACCTATAAACATAAAAACTTAATGAATAAAGAAAAGTTAATGATTAGGTTGTCTTGCAATAAATTATAGGAATTAAACCATCCATATACCTTAGGTATGTCTAGTAGGAGAACTTGCTGCCTTCTGATTGGCCCATTTGAATCGGATCAACAACTATCGGAGTGGATTTGTATATTGGATCAACATTTCGGTTGCGTTTCCTAAACTTCAACGGAGTAAATCGTTGATCCGGTCGGAACCACATTTGTATGAAAAATATTACATTGGATCAACAAAAACCACCCGGATCAACATAGGTTTTCGGATCAACAAAGTGCTCGCTATATAGCACGCATGATCAACAATTGACGGATTGATATAACTATATATATATATATATATATATATATATAAATCATAATTTTTTATGATTTAAGCTGCATCCGCCATACTTCACTGCGGCATGAAAAAACGTTGCTTGATGTGAATGTGTAGATTGTGCAGAATTTTTAGTATTTTAAGCGTACACACCAACCCCAACCACTTAACTACCAGCTTAACTGTTTATGTATGTACGATTAACTCAACTGTAGTGTATAGTGTAAGGCTAAGTCACAGATCAAGAACACACGAGCAATTATATTGGGTAACTTTAATTTGGACGACTTTGTCATTTAGTCCAACTAAGCTATTTTTCACTTCACAAATTGCCTTAATTCTCCTCGTTCACAACTACGCCTTGAATTGCGCAAGGTATGCTTACTTTACTTAATACATTACGAAATTGAGATGTATTATGCAAATTTCTTTACAACATTTTAAGCCATGTTTACGTATGATGCAGGTCGTTTGGTGTAAAAAAATATTTTTATACCACAAACATTAAGCATATTGCGGTGTGGTTGTGATATTTCGGTGCCAACTTCTTTGAGTTTATTCTCAAACGTGTGCAGCTCGAGGTTCTCCTTCACCATAAAATGAGTGACTAAGAAAAACTTGTAAAAAATGTATATCGTCACTATTGGAACTTACAATCTTTGCGACAGAGACGACTACTTTGACAAATGGTGAGCACGGTTCATTAATAATAATAAAACATAATCTATGTATCCGGAACAAACAGACAGACAGACTGACAAAATTAAAAAAAATATATTTAGGTAAATGTACCGTGTATACATCCATATGCAGTTAGTAAAAAGTGTTTATTTTAATATAAAGAACGGACACTTAAATTGTATTTATTTGTATAGATATGGAGACGAATAAGATATGGAGACGAATAAGGTGCTTTATAATTAAAACAGCTTCCGCAGCTTCCCCATCTTCAAACAAGAACCTATTAAGTTCAAGATGAAATTTTATTAAAACTACGACAATTTCCGGGGATCTGCGTTCACGTAATGTGAGCAACCAGCTGGCAAGGAAATAATTACGGAGCATATTTGAGCGTAGATACGAACTTTCTGCACTTAAGTACACTAGTACCATCAGTATTCCGAGTTACACTCGGAATTACACAAGATACGGCAGTGAACGCAAGAAAAGGGCATTCGCATGTCTTATTTATGTACTACATGGACATTGCTTTTACAATATTATTAAGCAGCACACGTTTCGATTCACGAAGCAATAAAGGTGGAGAAAGTACCTATATGGAGTCCTTCAACCTTGATATAGTTTTGCGACGCGTGATATCAAGAGTTTCGGCACTCCTTAGTAGTTAGATGGACTGGGATAACTCATATCTTCGCGCTTTCTCACAAGGGTCCTCGTAGGGGTAAGCAGAGGTGTGTACATGTTCCGGAGATATAATTTAGATGCTAACGTGATAGCGAGTCCATCGCCGTTACTCAAACACGACTAAACATACGCCTTAGAATTTTTTCTCAAACGTATGAGGGTGCCCTCTCGATGTTTTCCTCCACCGTCAATCTCGTGATGTGACTAATCACTGTACTTAAGCTCAGAAAACTCATTGGTACAGTCGGGATTCGAACTTGCAAGCTTTGTGTTGCAGACAACACTCGAACCACTCTGCCACCACGGCCGTGATAACTTTTGTAAATAGTCATCACTGTCTCAATAAACATGAGTTATCGAGAAACCGACCTTCAGAAGGTCAGGTGCTGTACGAGTGGTAACTCTATTCATTCGCAGTAGTATGATTATTACCACGTCGTCTTACGTTTCAATAGATCACGAGTTTGTGTTGAAAGTGCATCCTGAAACTTTTTGTACCAACATAAATATAGGTCATAGCAATTAGATTTTTAATTAGGCGCAGTGTGCATCACTCCACGAGATTTGCGGCAAAGGAAAACATCGAGAGAAAACCTGTATACGTTTGACTATAATAAGTTGAAAGCATAAGTTGAAAGCAGTCTCTAAGATACAGTGGCAGATTTACTATTTAATGAGAGCACCTTTGCCTACGTCTTCAGGGATTCTTATTTGAATTAACACATATTTCAATTCTTTTTTTCGTGACCTAGTTTTTACTAAAGTCTTTATTTTAAGCACTCCTAATGCAGTCAGCCACTGCATACTGCACATAAAATAATTTAATTATGAACCATCCCAGAACTGTTTTGGCTTTAAACCCAATACATTCAATAGTAAACTTGTTCAATATGCCATACATTTATTTCTACCTTATTTTTCTTCGAGCGTAATAAATAATAAAAATACCTTTTATTCTCTTTTGCTTCTCGTTTCACATGTTATTCAGTTTTTGAATAAAAGTCGGATAACGTTGGGAAATTTGATTAAACTACCATAGTCTTGTTTTGCATAATGCTTTCGCGTTTCATGTTAAACCTATTATAAAGGTATTTGCGAAAATTGTAACCTGCGAATTGTATGTATTGTATCGCTTTACAACGAAATATATAAATATAAACATATATGTATGTGTGGAATATTATATTAGACACTTTGAAGGTTGCTAAGTAAGAAAAGCCATTCAGACGAATATGAATCCAAGCAAAGTAACAAAGATTTTAAGCACGTAAAAAACGTGCTGTGTTGATTACGCTGTCAAGATCATTGTAACAGCAAGCCTTCTCAAATACTTATGTTTTTACTATTGTATGCTTATAATATTCTTATATATATATTTTACCTCTATGGTGGCAAATAAACATGAGGCGCGCCTGATGGTAAGCGGTAACCGTCGCCTATGGACGCTTGCGACACTAGGGCATCGCTCGCGCGTTACTGACCCTAGTAATAAATACTTCCTTGTATTACGAAAATATTTTCAAGAGATTATGAGTTGAACCTACCAAAAAGATCCAATTAAATTAAATCCAATTTAATTCTTGGAATTCTTAAGTGGTACTCAGTGCTGGCAATGTAAATTAAGATTTCTGGAATAATAACGTAGTGTTCAACCTTGAGGCTGAAATGAATCTTTCCTCTTGTAACGTTCGCGTCAAACGCTTCGTCAATATTGATCGAACAATATCACGTAGTCACGACTAGAGTTACCTAAGATATTCCGATGACGTATTAAGGATTTAATAAAATGTAACGTTTACTCAAATCGGTATTATGTCAGATCTTTTGTAACGAAAGCAATACTCGGAAGCATTCCTCGATTTATATGAATATCACGTCGCCGTATGTATGTTACGTAACGTCTAAGAGGAACATTGTACGATATTGGATCTTTTATCAGATTATAACCTTATCAGCTAACATCGTTGGCGTTGGAGAGCTAGAGAAAACCTCAATAATGCCAATTGGCCAATAGCAGGTAGACATTACAAATACTTGTTTGCCCAATTCCTGGTAACAGTCCGAAAATTATACTGTTGCTAATAGAAAACAGACTAATTTTGTAGAATATATATAGGGTGTTCTTGTTTGTATTGCTGTTTAGTCCATTGTTAAGGTTTGTGTATTGACATGGAGTCAACTTTAGTGTCGTACGATGTGGCAATAAAAATACCCATGTTTTTTTACTATACCCTAATTTTCTTTGTATACAAAAATTAGCTTTATGAATATTATAAGTATCGCTTTTTTTACAAATCTTTTCCTGTTTAAAATTTAATATAATAATAGCATACCAGAAAAATTATATATTCAGGCGATCATGTTTATAATAAACAATGAATCGGCAAAAATATTCATTTCCTAACTAGACACTTTACCTATCTAAACAATCACAATTGTTTATAACAATTGCCTATGTGAAAAGATAATTATATAGCCAACGCTAATTGTTACGTGAATATTGTTCTCTACAAAGAATCTTTCAAAGTCATCGATTTATTTACCTTTAAACACATGACGGCTTCACAAACACAAAGTCCCACAAACTAAAAAATAAATAAAAAATAAACACTGTCACTCGCGTTGGTAAGTGCGATGTTGTCGGTTGCGCGCGGGAGGCTGTCGCGCGGCGGCAGTACGTCTGATGGCCTGCGCTCGCGCATACATCACGTGCGAGTCAAGTGGCGCTCCCCAGCCGGCAACCCACGGTAGACTATGGTACTAACGGCGCTTTTCATGCTCTACCAGTTATCTATTTGAATGGTTGCAGTCTTTCGAAACTGTTATTATAGCTATTGATACTGTAGTGATAGAGAGAGAAAGATTGATTTTACACACATGATATATAAGATATTTTATTGAATACTAATATATTTTGACATCACATAAAGTTAGTTTTTAATGATTTATCGCTAAGGAAAAAAATCAAGAGGAAAGCTAAATCAGCCTAAGAAACGGCAACGGACTCGCCACCTGTTATGTTGATACTTAAATATATTTCCGGTGAAAAGCGGGTGTTACTCCTTACCCCTTCAGGGACCCTCGTTGGAAAGAGATAATTGATTATAATAAATGTATCCTTTCCATTGAAAATAATACCAAAATTTTTAGGAAAAGAAGGTTAAGTGGATGAAGTTTGTTTGCCACTGAACAGCATAAAAGCCAGGTGATGTTGGCAATTTGCACAATGCAAACGTAAGCTTCCTACGATTTTGTGCGCTGCATTTTGAATCGAGGCTCAGTCAACAACTCGAGCAAACGAGGGGCTCGTTCCAAAAGTCGTAGAGCAATTGTATTCATTAACCCTGCACGTCGTTGCCAGCGTGGACTCAAAAAGTCTAAATGATCCTTCGTGTTTCCAGTATTCGAGAACTATCTTTTTGCTTTTTCTAATTTAACTAGTTTCGGCCAATAAAAAGCTAGTGTCGACTGGCTGGTAGCTTTTGTTGCACTTCTGATCAAATGGTTGGAATAACAATCAAAGGTTTTTGTGTATGTGCTAATAGCAGGGGAGCCCAAGCGGGGATTACGGGATTTACTGAAGCGCGGCATATTAATATCCCCCTGTATCTTAATATACCTTGTAACCGGTTAACTACCTCTACCAAACTAGAGCCCCATATATAAGGCCGCCCGTGAAGGATACAGGATCAGAACTTTGCTGCCCTCCCCCCTTTCTTTACGTAACTCTCAAATTGGTTAAGTGGAATATACGATTTTTAGGATGTAATTAACTCACCCTACCTTAATCTGACATGCTTGAGTATTTCAAAATGGCGAATTTTTTTTGCACATTATAAAAATGGCCGCGAGTTTGCGTCACATCGAAATCGACAGATTAGTGAATGAAAGCTTTTTTTTTGTTGTACTTAACACTCGCTTAGAAAAATATTTTTTTTCGTTTTCAACCGTTACAACCACCTGCATCATGCAAACGATCAGATTAACATACGTGCTTTATTAAAAATACGTAGGGTATCGCTGCTATCAATATCTGACGCGCTCGAGATTGTCCATGCAACAGTATTTTTTTTACATATTTAAAAATCTATAGCCGCTTTCCCCACCGATGAAAAGGTATAGGTATATCATATAATATTTTTTTTCTTCTTATTATCTAAGTTTTGCAACTCAATAGGTCTCTATGACGCTCGAGTAAATCCCCATTTAGCATCGTGGGCTCCCATACTATAATGGTTGAAACCAAACGGGTGAAATCGGGATATATATATTATGGCCTAGTTACCGATCACAATATATCTTCAGACCTTCCCACAAGCGCTGTCTTCCCTTTCGAGGATGATAGAGGTGTAACAACACTCCAGATTCTCAAGCGCGACTATACGAACGTACTTAATTTTCTAGTTAAATGTATACAGGTTTTCCTGCACCGTATAGGTCGTGGTAATAATCTTTGTTGCAGGCTTATTCGGTTTTAATATATATTAGTATTTATGTGTATTTGCAAAGCGTGACGTTTATTATACGTATTTTGTCAAATTACGATCCTACATTACTGGCCCCGCGCGGCGCAAATATACAATGACACTAAAATCCTCTTATTTAGATACAACGTTATTAAATTTTAACGTGACGCTTCGCAAATTGAATTTGGGCATACAATATTCCAATAACAGAAATAATAAATAAAAAACAAAAATAGTAAGGTCTCAAATTAAGTGTGGTTCGTTCGTTTATCTATCTTATGTCCTACTAAGTAAGAGATATCTATGTAGTCCTAAGTTACTACTTATAACATTATCTATCTGCCAGTGATAGTTATGTCAAACAGACAGACAGACAAATTATAATAAATTATGGTTTTGATATCAGTACCGGATATACTTTCATATACCTAGAAAAAAACAGATTTTCGTAACTTTACTTTTTAAATTTAATTTGGTTTACAAACAGAATTATTAGTGTTGTGACTTTTACTACAGATATTCAATTCAGAATTACGTCACGCTTCGTTTCAAGATCACGTGCATGAACTCGTGGGAGTATGTCATGCTCTTCGCTATTAAATGGCTTAGCATCTTTCTCATGATTATGTTCATATACTATTGTAAAATATATGATGTTGTGATTTATGATTATTACTGATTGTGTTTGATGATAATGCATGTATAAGTAGTCACCTGCAATCCAAATGCATACATGCCTGCAAGCAACCCATAGCAAAGTTCACTTTAGTTTGGTAATATATGCCACAACGAGCTTGTCGGTAATGGAAAATCTCGAGAGAAATCCTGCGTGTCCAAGAAATACATATGACATGTGCTGAGAAAACGTCGATGGACTCGCCATCTGTCATGTTGGCACCTACATATATGTACGGACCCATATAGTATATTACTTAAACATTGGTTTATGTTTCGTTAAGAAAATCTTTGTTAACTAGTCGATTGTTTAGTTGTACTTGTACGAACGTTAAGTTGCTAGTTTATGCCAGAGAATATAACAATGATGGTCACGTGAACACACATGGTCACATTCAACGCATTTGTCCATAGTTCATACACGAGTTGTCGAGGTGACTACAATTGACATTGACTTAAAGACATATTAATCTTAAGCAACTCCACATCATGGTAAAGTTTATATCATTTAAGCGTCTTTAAATAGTAGGTACTTATGTATTTTCCTTGATTTTGTAATTATGATAAGGCACGCATATCATACGTATGTAGTTCTTACAATGGCATCTAAATTGTTGTTAAACTTGACTAAACGACGAGAGCGCTGCGGGTACTCAACGCTGTTGCGGCTCAAACCGATGTCTTCTCATGTTCACTCTCAGAATACAGTGTTCACTGAACGAATTCACGAAGGCCACTTACAGCATATTTTTTGTGACGGAATAACTTAAGTTTTAGGATTAAACATATATACATAATTTTAGGATTACTTTATTTTATTTTTCTACATTATTGTATTAGGTTAACCTGTAAGGATAGTTGTAAGCATAATAAATAAATAAATAAATAAAAAATAAATAAACTTATTTGTTTTTACCGCTCGCGTGTCCGAACAAATGCGAATGTTTGTTCCTCTTTCAAGCAAAAACCACTGAACGGATTTGGGTGAAAGTTGGCAGAGAGATATATTAACTAAATCAACACAAAATCGAATTACCTACGTAACCGGGCGAAACTATAGGGCATTTTGGCTTGGAAAAGACTCACTTTACGGACATGCTAAGGCCATGCAGGTATCATGGAGGGCATAACAATTTGATGTTATTTCGGGCCTTTTTTGTACTCTCTCTTTTCCTTTCGAAAGAATATGTAACTATTTAGGACCCCCCGCGAGGCCAGCGTCCTTGATGGTAAAGATAGACTGTGACTATAAAGTCAATTAGAAATTCTACATCCTCAAGCCATATGAGCAAGTTGGCACGTTAGTAATTATCAGTAGTTAACTATGCCTACATGTAATTTGACATAATATGTAGGTACCGACTTGTTACGTAACAATTCGCTCTTGCCTCACCAATTCATTTACGGAAAAACTATACCATAATACATAACTTGTTCGAAGTAGTTATTGTTTCCTTCCCATTAGATTTTGCGTATGCCGATGTAACTAATCCTACTAATACACATACCTGAATGGAATTGGGTTTAATTTGCTACAGAGATATAGGTATTGGGTCATATTATCTGATAACGTAATCCACCAAAATAAAATATACTGGGGTCTGTAATGTTTGTTTCCGTACAAAGGAACAGGTACACTTCTTTGTTGTTTCACAATAATCATATAAATTCATAAATCAACGATACGAAGAACAAACCAGAATCCTCACTAATATTATAAATGAGAGTTTGGTTCTTTACTTCGCTTTCGCGTGTTATTTATTCATACCGGGTACGGGAAAGGGCTAGGAAACTATGAACCATTTTCTGAAGTGTACTTGATCCCCTAGAAAAATATATTTCTCCCGCAGGATAGAAAGAAGAAATTCTTTCATTAAATAAGTAAATTGTTTTCATGGTACGTTTGTATCAATTATATTTGTATTTACAGACAATATCAATTGATTGACAAAGTCTGACTTAATGCAAGCATTAATGAGGGCAGAAGCGAAGAAGAAGCGAATGCGAAAGCTAAGCGACGTAGCAAATTGTCATGATGGTTTTCAAATAGATATATATTGGAATTGTTTAAACAAGTCTACTTTAGTTACAAAACTGCGAAACATGTTAATGGATATAACTTAGACTATAGGTAATTTAGATCAACTAAAACTATGTATTCCTATCAAAATGAAATAAAATAAAGTATCAAGTGTGAATACTCCGGTGTCCTCGGCCGGTGATCACGTGTGCGTAGACAGAACAGAAAAGCCCAAAAATAAGATGTCTTTGTAACGTCAAGCAATATTAGCTCTATAATTGAAACCATGGAGGTTACGTCACACACCGGCTGTGAACACTACAATAACACTTCACACTTTGAAAGTACATAATATTATCGATGGATATTGTCTTTGCTTTATCCTCTAACAAAAGAAAAAATACTGTAAAAGACACCACGGCTGAAATTCTCTTCAAACGTAATTGTTAATGTAGTTGATATCTTAGAACCTAGACCTGATGGTTTCAGAGTTTGGAAAATACTTATCTGGTAAGAATACGCAAGTAACGCTATATTTTTCAAGTTTTATATTAACGCCTCCTTTATCCGAACGGAGGCAGACGTAATAAATACCCTACTTTCTCAACTTAACAGATAGCAGGCATGTCGCCGTCTCTGTAGCACAACTTTACATACACATACGTAACTGAAAGTTCCTGAAATTGATTGCTTCTGAATGGTTTGAAAGTTTCATCACGATGTTTAATTGTTAATGTTACAGCTTGTATAGAAATAAATATATTTGAATGCTGAACTACGGTAACTTAAACAACTCTGCCATTACAGGTACATGAATTCATATGTAAACTCTCGTTATAATATGCACCACGAGCTTTACGGTGAAGGAAAACATCGAGAGAAAACCTGCATACGCCTGAGATGCAATTCAAAGGCGTATGTATAGTCGTGCTTGAGTAACGGCGATGGACTCGCCATCTGTCACGGCGGCACCTAAAATATATCCCTGGCGGAAAGTGGGTATGTAGGTACTACCTCTACACCTCTGCCTACCCCTTCGGGGACCCGTGTGGGAATGAGAGAGGATATATTATTTTATATAATATGCATGTACACAGCATGTATGAAGAGACTGATGAATGAGAATGAAGATATGTATGTATAATATGACACAAGAAATATATTTTTGTTGGTAGCCAAAAGTTGTGCGAAGTACTTAAGCTACATCGTCGTAACACGGCTTTAAAGATTACAATGGACTTTAATCTAACATGATGGTTTAATCGCATTCCTTGCTATTATCCACCTGTTACTTCTGACGACGGTTAACAACTACCTAATCTACTAGTTAATAATTACCAGTTGTTTGTTTTGATTACGTAACGGGCGATTAAAATGTACTGTTTTGTTGGGAACATTATTACGGGTTATGGTATTCTATTTATACCATTAGGCTGAACTTCTCACGGGGTAGGGAGACTAGATCGTCTGTCCTCTCTAGACTTACAGAACTCTTCCGCTTTATAGACATCCACATGAGTCCCATTTCATCTGGTCGGTTTTGAATACTCTTGGCATTCCAATCTTTAATATACGTACAAACATAAAAATTCGACACTTATAAAAGTGACGAAAACCTCGAAAGTGTCCAGAAGAACACGTTCCAACTGTGCAAATCTATCGGTTGAACTATGTGTGGAAACGTCAGTAGTACTGGAAATCTGCGCACAGTAAGAATGTATGAATGTACAGACTGTGGATGAAGCGAAAGAGGTATTTAGGTCCAGAGAAAACTAACGCTCCACTCTGTCTACCCCGTCAGGGATTTGGTGTATGTATATCAAAATAGTAGCAACATTCAATATAGTTTGAATCAACTTGTAGCCGCTCGAATAGATAGTGGCATTCACGAAGACGCGCCCCACCAATTTCTAGCCGAGGGGGTCGCGAGATTTGGAGAGTATGAACCGATTCTATTAAGTGTAGTGTGCGTGTGCACGCAAACGATAATACGCAAACATTAGTAGAAGGTTGCATACTTACATTATACTCTATAAGAAAGAATAGTAGGGCGCGTCTTCGTGGATGGCAGTATCTAGTAGGCTTTGTTAATGTTATTTTTGTTTCTTGCATATTATGCGCGGTTACACATGTTTTAGCCAGTTTGGTGTTAGTTTTATGAACTGGTTAGCTAAATGGAAGTTTCAACTTTTCAGTCCTGAAAATTTTACTACAGCAAACTTGCTTATGATTATAATCAGTGAAATTATACTTTAATTAACATGAAATTAGTTTGACTAAAGGCAAATTTTGTTGTGTATGGTAAACGGTTTTTTAAACTTTGATTCGAGTTGAGTCTTTTTGTTGATCTTTATAGTCAAATAGGTCCATTGAACCTGGCACATAGAGGTGGATATGCGGCTTATCGTACTAGATGTATTAATTAACCACCAAGAGTATTATTGCTTTAAAGCTACCATCTTCGTTATGCTTTGATTCATCAAATGTTGTATGTAGTAATATTTTTATTTCTCACCACAAATAACCTATTTGGTACACTGCCTTCACGATTCAGATTATATGGGTAATGCTAACTTGAAAGAAGACGATTAACGGCCTGGCATGT
This sequence comes from Drepana arcuata, assembly GCA_016069955.1. Lineage (NCBI taxonomy): Eukaryota > Metazoa > Arthropoda > Insecta > Lepidoptera > Drepanidae > Drepana > Drepana arcuata. Next base: position 54,113 of record JACCPG010000892.1, on the reverse strand, counting down.
TGGATACTTCCACCTTTTTTATGCTAAGTGCTGTGGTTGATATGATTACTTCTTTATTTTATATTTCTGATAAATCATATATTTTATTTTGTATTGATTCGAGTGAAGAATGGCGAGTCCATCGCCGTTACACAAGCACGACTATACATACGCCTTTGAATTGCTTCTTTTACGTATGCAGGTTTCCTCTCGATGCTTTCCTTCATCGAAAAGCTGGTGGTTTGACTAATCATTATACTCAAGTTCACATATGTATATATTTAATAAATAAGCTTAAATGGAATTGAGTACTTAAGGTCGACCTGTTGGCATTTTTATTATATTTAATATATGCATGACATGTGAACACTAGTCGAAGTAGATTTTAAAATTCCAGTCAAAATATAGTTTTCGTTTTGTACAGACTAATTATGCATGTTGCAAGATATACAAATGGGTTCACCGCAAGTGACATGCAATGACAGAAAAGTGTTCTGAATTCAAATTATAATTAAATTTTGTAAATTAACCTTGACCAATCACACGTCGATGTGGTCAAAATCTTGTTTAATCAATGCAAAGTGCGTTCTAATCTAACTCGTATGGACTCACATGCGCCTACTATGAATGATTTTATCTGATGCAATGATGAAACTGGCACGTTTTTACCTTCGTTTATAAAAACCAGTACAAACCTTCCGAGGGATTGTAATCATTATTGGAGCCAAGGCCGTTAATGATGCGGGAAATACGCCAAAACAGTGAGTAAAAAATACGATAATTATCGTCCCCGCGCACCGCGGAGTGAATTGGTTATTTTACAATTATTTAACCACATTTAAAGGTTGTAAATGTGACTTTCCTTATATGTTTTTCAACCATGGAACACGCTTCAAATTTTTTTATTTCGTTGCTTCTTTATGGACAAAAACTTTTAAAGTTTTTGTTGATAGTTGTACATAATCATAAATTGGTATTTCCTATAATAATCATAATTTATTTTACAATTTAGAATTTGTTTTATATTACCGAAACAGGCCACTAATAATTTTAAGTGAAAATAATATTTACTTTTAAAGAGATTGGCATCGCACAACCTTATCTGAGTATTAAACAATAAAAAAAACAAAACAGGAAATACCTCACGGGTAAAATCGTGAGGTTATGTTGCATTTTACCGTTTTTTTAAGGAAGATGATATCATTCGATACTGAAATTCGAAATGTACAAGGTAACATCAGCTATATAGTTAATTTATCGTACTGCTTATAAAAAAAGCCGTGGTGGCCGAGTGGTTCGAGTAGTTGCCTGCAACACAAACATTGCAAGTTCGAATCCCGACTGTACCAATGAGTTTCTGAACTCAAGAACAGTGATTACTCACACCATGAGTTTTACGGTGAAGGAAAACATCGGTAGGAAACCTGCATATGTTTGAGAAGAAATTCAAAGGCGTATGTATAATCGTGCTAGAGTAACGGCGATGGACACACCATCTGTCACATTGGCACGTAATATACCTGTGACGGAAAGTGGGTGTGTGGGTATTATCTATACACCTCTGCCCCCCCCCCCCCCTCGGGGACCATTGTGGGAAGGCGTGTTACGTACACAGGTTAAGTATTAAACTAAATTTCGTTATAACATTATTATAGTGTAATAATGAAGTTATTGCAATGATGATGTCACGTTAAGTAATCTTAATCGAATACCTCGAGGTTGTAGTAATACAGTAACACATCGAAAGTATTGACATAGTTTTGCTCGATATTGAATTATCGGATCACAGTTATTTGTAATACATATGTAGGTACATATATATAAAAGTATGTTTTCAAATCTATCTAGATCAAATCGATCGCTCAAGGACGGGAACGTCAAGAGTTCTTGAAACCGACGACCATGTATGAAGAGACTGATTAATGTGGACGAAGTGAAAGAGGTATGTAAGTCTAGACAGAACTGGCGCTCTACTCTCTACCTACCCCGTTAGGCACTCGGTGTGATGATATGTATGAATGTCTTCAGAAATCCCTTTAGATATGTGAAATATTTCGTTAAGAATTATTGTTCTACCTCGTTAGAAACTTGGCGGGATGATATGTATGTATGTATGTAATTATTGTTGCAATATAAAGTATAGCTTCATCCGTTCATTTCTATTGAACAAAAAACTATTCCAAATTCTTCAATCTCTTCGTTCATTCGTTATTCGTATTTGTCACATTTTGAAGTCTCGCTGAATTTAGACACATATTAACAGTATTCTGTCAGACACTTTTGACATGTTTCGCTTGAAATCTCGATCAAAAGTAATTGGTTTCTATAATTAATATATTACAGCTAGTCCTAAGCCTGTGTTTATCTATAAACTTCATATAGGCTATTTGTTTATTTGCTACATAATTAGTTAAAGTTACGATACTAAATGGTAAGTCGTGCTGAAAAATAGTTAAGGTATATAATTCAGGCAAAGATCACGTTACATGAATCATTATCATGTGTATGATATAATACATCATTGTGTGTATGCAAATATGTTGGAATCGAATTATACACGAATATATAATATTTTTTAAATCTATGACTGATGTTGACTGCCACGAACTAGGTATAAATCCGACGTTCCGTTTTAATGCGTGTTTCGAAAAGCGATTAGTGCATGATTTGTTATAACGATAATAGTATTATTAAAAAGTATATTTAATAAACTTATATTTCACCCAAGTCATTACATGCAACATTTCCATGTTTTGAACGCTTTGACAACCCTTATTTTGATCAAAAGTCTAATTTTCTAGTGTCAAAAAAATATTAAACTGTTCTGTTTTACGTAATAATTAATTGCAGACGTATAAAATTATACGTTTTAACATAATTATTGTGGTAATCTCATACGTAAAAAGTACTACTACAAACCTCTGCCTACCCTTTCTGGGACCCTTGTGGGAAGGCGTGTAGATTTCTTAAGTTATTTCCATTTGAACGTGTAGGTATGAATTTTATAACAGAGTATATATAGAACTTAGTTGACTTACAGATTCACTGCACGACGTACATATTTTGGGAGCGTCTTCGTGAAGTAGGTTACTAGAGCGCTCATTTAAAATTTCTAAGCGTATTTTTGGAGGAGCACGAGTATTTTTAATGGATTTTACTCTAATACACATTATTTTTATAAGATTGGAAATATTTTGCATATATGTTATATCCTGCAAGGGTCCCCGAAGGGGTAAGCAGAGGTGTGTAGGTAGTACCCACACTCCCACTTTCCGCCGTAGCTAAATTTAAGGTTCCAACGTAACAGATGGCGAGTCCATTGTATGTAAATATAACAGAACAAAACACTTATTATTAACTTTTTATTTCATCGTTATGATGGTAATAGAATAGCGTCTTATGACTTTCATGAGTAAAAGCCTTTTGTTAATTAATTAGGTATGTGTTTCAGTTTCATAACTCTCTTCATACACACATGGTCGCTGGTTCAAAGCTGACTGGAGTGATATGATGACGATCTTAATTATCATTCAAAAACATGGGAACAGAGTTATATATATATATTTTTTTATACAACAAGAGTGGCAAACAAGCATACGGCCCACCTGATGGGAAACGGTTACCGTAGCCTATTTACGCTCTCGATACCGAAGTATCACTTGCGTGTTGCCACTCTGTGTTCGGAGAGTTATAGTGTGTTGGCAGCATAAGGTTTAATCCCTCTGCTTCCAACACATTGTAACAATCCTCCCCCCTCCCCAAGGAGCTCATTACTGGAAACCTTATTCACCACGTAGGAACACAACACAATAAATTGTGTTATTTGGCTACGGACTTCTATAAGGTGGAGGTCCTGCCCCAGTCGGGCAGCTCCAAATTCGAACGGGAAACCCGTTATGCCCTACCTCTCTTAAATTATATAACGTACTATATTACATCTTATTAATCATGCTCAACACAGATATTTTTGCTGACAATGGACATCGAACCCGTGATCATAAACACAAAAGCCAGGAACCATAACCATAAATTAATCTGTTCATGCGATATGCTTCAATTCTTCCTTATCGTATATCTCTGCCGCGTTCGACCTCGTTTGTATTCGGTAGGTGCCACAATAAGAACCAAGGAAAAGTAAGAAGTGCTGACAGATAAAGTGCTGTTTAATTAAAATGCTTTGTCATCACCTTATGAGGGTCACTCGATCATTCGGTCAGAGTGCCTCGTCATTGTCTTTTAGGAGTGCTGGATTTATGGATCTTTTTGGACTTTTAGGTATGAGTATTTTTTTTTTTTTTTTTTTATACCACTTGGGTGGCAAACAAGCATACGGTCCGCCTGATGGTAAGCGGTTACCGCCGCCTCCTCTACTCGCGCGTTGCCGAGTGATACCCCTGGTGTTTGATTTGATTTGATTTGGTTTCTAAGTGTAGTCAGTAAAGGTAAATTGACCTTACCCCAGTCTACGCAGTGGCGTAGCTATGAGTAAAAGTAAAAGTAAACTGGAGCCCCAACTAATCTATTAAAAATCGTTTGTTCCGTATTCGTCGTTTTCCGAATTTAATGTACCCCAAATTTGACGTAAACCAGAATCGTCGTAATCCAGATTCGTCGTAATACCCTCGATCTAATCGACTCCATAAAAAAATTAAGAAATTAACAATTAAAACTAAGTTGCCATTATTTAAGTCGCATGGAATCTGGTTTCTTTATATTTCGAAGTTGAGAGAAATTTTCACTAGTTCGAATTATTGTTTGCACTTCAGAGTCCGAGCGGCCCCCTGAGCAGTGACCACTGCCCCTTCTAGCCCAGTTTCTTGTTTCAATTTTAGCGCCATCTAGTACCTATAACTTGGCAGAACTATTAATCATATCAATTACTTATATTTGCATTATTAAAAAGCTATTTAGTAGTGTCTATACACATGTACGATGGCATTTTTTTACGTAACTAAGCGGTTTACCGCCCATAAGAAGTTATCACTTAAAATAATCATGTGAATTGATCCAAACCAAGCTTGTTCTAAAGTTGACTACACAATAGTTATATATATATGTTTACAGGATATCCAAAACTTTATATACCCGTAGGGCCTTTTGACGCAGTACAGCAACACGCCGCTATTATAGTCGATATTCCTTTGTTCACAACTACATGGTACTACAGTGCGAGGACAGACTATGCAGCCATGTGTGTTAACGGAGAATGATCTGTCAAGTTGTTTCACATGATAACCACAGCTTATTTTCTTTACCTTGAGAACATTGGTAATAACCGAGCGAGAGATACCCTTGTCACTTAGAAGCGTTTCTATAGTAGCCGATAACCATAAAGCGCGCTGCGTAAAGTGCTAATTTGCCACCTGAGAGGTATAAAAGAAAATGGCGCATACTCGAGTTATTAAAATTGATGTCACAATCGAGATTTCCTGAACTTAAGAATAGTTATAAGTGACACGACGGATGGTTAACGGTGAAGGAAAACATCGAGAGGAAACTGCATAAGTTTGAGAAGTAATAAAAATTATATATAGGAACCGGCGAAAAGTGGGTGTGTTATTCCACACAGGCAGAGGGGACTTTAGGGACTCTTGTGAGAAGATGTAAACACCGTTGGCTTACTTTATAATATACTCGGGGAAAATTGTTTAGCATACTTTATTAGTGCAGATTGACGGGTTTTGATCAAGTAAACCTACGATAAATTATTATAAATTTCTAATTAGCATTACGTCAGAGGTCAAACCACTGGGAATAGAAATTTCTGGAATATTTTCAGCGTTTTAAAGGAAGCAATTAGGAAGGCTTTTGCCCAAGGCGCGGTTGAGCATTTCGACTTTAATTGGCTCAGTCTTTGGATTGTAATTGAAGCAGTTGATTAGGCAGTAAGTAGTAAAAAATGCTGAACGAGGCTTATGTAGAGTGTATGGCTTAAGCCATTTCAGCCCCTTTACTACCGGACTTGGATGGATTTATTTTTAAGATATAGGTATTCATACTAATATTATAAATGGGTATTCCAAATCATACTAATATAATAAATGTGAGTCTTATTGCTTTCATTCGTTTATTAAAGTTTTTGCCAGGAAAAAAAAATACCAATGAAATCTAATTTTACGATAATAATACGGATCTGCCGATTTTATTGCCTTTGTTTATTTTTGAATGAATGAACCCTTTTTGAATGAAACGAGAGAGAGAGAGAGAGAGAGAGAGAAAAAAAATAAGTATTTATTATTTACTAAATGTTGTGAATACCTGAATATTGCCGTCAGCTAAAGCAATTATATTCTAAAGCTAGAGCAATTATGTAGATGTTATTTTAATTTGTAGATGTTATTGAATACCTAAATAATGCCGCCAACTAAATATGTTGAATGCTAGAGCAATTATGTATAAAACGTAGCTAATTTAAAATTCCATTCCGTATAATTGGTTCTCCTTTGCTCTTCCATTGCAGAATGCAGTGTTAAGTTTGTTTAAGTATTGTTCAATTATTCGGAGCTCGGCACGAGAAATTCGTCCTTATTCACTTTGCTTTTGAAATTTTTACGAAGATTAATGAAATTGTGGTCATTGATTAGTAGACAAAAAGTTACTTAAAGAAGCCAGTTACTGAACCGAAATTAGTTTAATCTCTAAACAAGCCGTCCCGCCTAGCTTCGTTTTTATAATCTATTCTATCTATACTTTACTTACTAATAAAGTTGAAGAGTTACTTCGTTACGTCACTATAACCTTTTTTATGGCAATCAAGTCCACGATGGGCTCCTGAACTACTTCAATCAAATTTGCACACCGTATGCAGTTTGATCCGACTTAAAAGAAAGGATAGCTTACATCACTATTGGACCCGATAGGCCCGGGCGAAGCTGGGCGGGACAGCTAGTAATAATATATATCCTCAGGCTTTCCTACAAAGTTCTTCGAAGGGTCCTCGACTATACATACGCCTTTGAATTTCTTTTCAGACGTATTTAGGTTTCCTCTATAAGTTATAATAAATAATTTTGGTTGAAAGGGGATAGAAAATGCTATATCGACGTGGGATGAGGATCTTTTGATGAAGGGACCAAATCTTTATCCCGGTGTTCAATTAAATAATACAATCTGCCCGGCTTAATACATCCGCCCTAATGAAACGGAACCAACATTTGTTTATCAGGGCATTATGTTCCTCTCCTTAGATTACGTGATCCCAAGCAATCTCAATCCCAAGATTTATACGTACATTTGACATTTTGATTGCGTTTTCGTAGGAGCCTTTACGTGATCAATGTACCCAATGATATTTTGAACCGTCTTTGTGCTTAATGAATACTTTAAATATTTAACTTTCAAGTTAGAAAATAGTTTATAATATAAAGTTACAGTTGTACAACGTAATTATTATAATTATACCGAAAATTTTATAAATAAACATTGCTCAGTCTTTGGAAAGAACTCCCGTTGTAGTTTTCCCCAGAGAGTACAGCATGGAGTTTTTGAAGGACCGTGTGAAAAACATTCCTGCAGGGTCGGTAACGCACGAGTTTATTGGCGACGGTAACTGCTTAACATCGAGAGTACTGCGTGCTTGCTTGAAATCTTAGTGGTATAATAATAAATAATGGAATAATTACATTATCCTTTAGCATTAATATTATTAAGGTTTTAAAACAAAAATAAAAATACTTTATTAACACTTATAGTGTTGAATTAGCTTACCTTCATCTATGGACGGATCTGTAAAAGTAACACTTATGCGTAACCATGCAGAAATTTCTCCACCTTCTTATAATTTCAAATAATTTTCCGAAGAAATAGCCCATATTTTAGAGACATAGACAAATGTGTTCTCCTGTTCAAGGATGACCCTTAAACGGATATAAATAAGATATGATTGTAATCAATTAAATAAAATTACCAGTCCAGCCCAGCTCCCTTGCTCGCGATCCAGCAACGCCCTAAGCCGAGATTCGTACCCCACAGGGGGTGCCCTCAGCTCAGGTCTCGCCATTGACCGGTTAAGTAGCAAAAGTTCCCGGAACTCACGCTACGAGAGACGATACAAAAAAAAACAATTTAACGATATTTTGATTTATTATGCGTCATTAAACTTTCACCCTATACTCAAACCGTAAGTGACATCGAAATTGGCCATCAAATATCAATGTTTAATGGAGAGTGGCTCGTCGGCGGCACTTGGGATATGTTTGCTGTGGTTGCCAAGTTATAGAGTATTTGAGGATGAATCGCCTATTTTTAAAGAGCTTATATAAGTATCTTTATATATATATATATATATATATATATATATATATATATAGGCTCTTTTTCATATCGGCTTGTCGTAGTAAGTCGCGATCATACTCTCCCGTCCCTCGCACTCTCTCTGCATTCATTGATCTCTTGGAGTCCAACTCTGATTGCGATTCGTTTGCGGATGGATGGCAGACTATTATGTCGGCATGTCTGGAGTATTGGGAGGCGATTGTATGAATGTTGTTTAATATATTTTCTTTTGTGTTGTGTATATGCTGTGTATATAATTTTACATATTTAGAGTAATTGGCTACTGGCCGTTCTATTATGTATTATAAATTTATAAAAAAAAAAATATATATATTTTTTTCCCACGTGTGTATTTACGTGTACGATTTTTAGGAGGAGTTTAGTGACCTAAACTCCTCCTAAAAATCTGGACCGATTTTCATGAAAGTTTCTGTATGACTTCAGGTGGATTTGAGAATGGTTTTGATTCACAATCACACTGCGATCGTGTTTTCGAGCATTTATTTTTTTCATTGAAGCGAAGACGGGCGGGACAGTTAGTATAAGTATAAGAGTTAAGGATGTTTTATTATTGAAAGATTCCAAGTTTCTTTTCACTAGTATTTGTCCACGATCCAAAAATGTTTTGACTAATGAAAATAATAACGATTTTATTTTTCTGGAGATGCCATGATATCAACATTATATAACACATCAGCAGGTAGGCATTATACACGCGTTTTTCTTGTGTATAATAAATTTGAAACTTTTTTGTTACAGGTAATGTAACGCTCAATCTGACACCTAATCTACCTACAGAAGCGACGGAAGGTAACTTATGTCTTATGGTCAACTGGCAGTTTAATACATACATAAATATCTATATATCTTCATGCCATCCCACAAGGGTTCCCGAAGGGGTAGGCAGAGGTGTGTATGTAGTACCCACACACCCACTTTCCGCCAGAGATATATTTTAGGTGCCAACGTGACAAATGGTGAGTCCATGGCAGCCATAGTAAGCCGTGGTGGCCGAGTGGTTCGAGCAGTTGCCTGCGACGCAAAGGTCGCAAGTTCGAATCCCGACTGTACCAATGAGTTTTTCTGAACTTAAGTACGGTGATTAGTCACACCACGTGCTTTACGGTGAAGGAAAACATCGAGAGGAAACCTGCATACGTCTGAGAAGAAATTCAAAGGCGTATGTATAGTCGTGCTTGAGTAACGGCGATGGACTCGCCATCTGTCACGTTGGCACCTATACACCTCTGCCTACCTCTTCGGGGACCCTTGTGAGAAGGCGTGAGTATAGGTCATACCTACACACCCACTTTCCGCCAGAGGTATATTAGGTGCCAACGTGACAGATGGCTAGTCGATCGCCGTTACTCAAGCACGACTATACATACGCCTTTGAATTTCTTCTCAGACGTATGCAGGTTTTCTCTCGATGTTTTCCTTCACCTTAAAGCACGTGGTGTGACTAATCACTGTACTTAAGTTCAGAAAAACTCATTGGTATAATCGGGATTCCAACTTGCGACCTTTGCGTCGCAGGCAACTGCTCGAAACACTCGGCCACCACGGCTTGCTTTCGGCATTATTAAGTGAAACGTGTACGTTATATAGTACGCTGGTAAGTACACCACGGGTTGCCGTTTGGGGCAGCGGGTGGGTGGCGTCCATACAATAGAGCTCGGTTGTCTCGACTAAATATTAGCTTTGTGTTCAATACAATTATGGTATTTGTGCCTAGTTCCTAGTTGATTAAGTTTGTCCGCCCTTCGATCACTCCGTGATAGTCTTTTGCTCGTCCGTTACATTCTTATATACACTACTATCCGTTACATTATTATAGTTATATTTAACATAATTCATATGGAATGTTTAGGTGCATAGTTTGTGATTTTATGTGAATTAGTTGCTGTGTAGTTATTGAAAATATCCGACAAAGACTAGTCCGCTTTCATAAAAAGGCTTTGCTTACGTAACCTGTATAATTCTCTAATATTGTAATTAGGTACACAGTAAATTAACCTTAAATAAATAAAAAATACCCTTATTTTCCACTGAGTTGGTCGAGAAATATCTGAAACCTCGCACCGTAAAATCGTACCTTACGAGACTTTCTCGCAGCTTAATGATACTTGCTCCAATGTTTTTCGAGTCTCAGTATTAAATCAGAACTTTGTGCTGTTCATGAAAATAATTTCCGCGAGCGACGTTCCAATATATTACTTAGCGATATTGAACTCTAAATCATTTTGCACAGAGACGGTATTATCTGTAAATCATTGCTTTAGGACATGGTAGTTTTGCTTATCACAACCTTTTAGCTAAACACTCGCCTTCACGCCGGCTTTCACGCCTTAACAAAGGTCCCACAAGAGTCTCCAGAGGCGTAGGCAGGGGTGTAACAGCGCTTTCTTTTCACAAGTGAGTCATAGGTGCCAACGTGTCAGATGTCGAGTCCTTCGCCTTCTCTCAAGCAAGAGTAAACATGCGTCTTTTAATTTCTGCTGAAACGTTTTTTTCAGGTTTCTTCTCAATGATTTCCTTTTTTGAGTTCAGATAACGATCATTGGGGGGAAATCCCCATTATAGCAATATTAGCGTTGCAGGCGATATTCGAGCCACTCGGCTCTATGACTTGATTTTAAATATGTGATTTAATACCATTTCCTATTTATATAAATACCATGCATATCATCACGCCGTGTCCCTCAAGAGGTAAGTAGAGAGAGTAGAGCACCAGTTCTCTCTGGGATCACAGTTAAAATAAAAACAAGAAAAAAATGTAGTTCTCTTGACTAACATTCAAACGCATTGTAATAATTTTCATCGGCTCAATTTTAACGTACGCTAATTGTTGTATGATTTATTTTTGAAGAAGGTGCCAAGTGGCAATGTCCCAAGAAGGAGCTTTTCGTACATTCTATATTAAAATTCGGAGGAACAGTCTTAATATATTCGTATTGGAAAACGACTGATGCTTCCCGTATAAAGCTATTGATCCTCCCACCTAGCTTAGTTGGCTAATTTAAGTCCAGTGAATTACGTGATAAAACCACAAACGTTAATATATGACTTCCATAATTTCCGACCTCAGAACTATTTTTTTAATAACTTTTCACCTGTTAAGATTTTTCCCGTAAAATATACACTTTCGAACTTTAATTAAGAAGATTATTATCATATACCTATTAGGATATTTTGTTATTCAATAAAATACTATAGTTAATTTGCGTTAATAAAAAGTAAAAAAAATCAACCTTTAATCAACACAATTCAAGAGTTTATCTTTCAGACTAACGAACTTCTCAAAGAGACTTGTCTCTTAATATATAACTCAAACACTGAATTCATACCTACCGCAGTCGTTAGCTGTTATTGTTTGTACTTGACAAAAGCCTTACTCATTAATATTAATTCCGTATCTCTTTATTTCAAGTAAAGCGCCTTTCAGAAATGTTTTCCTTACAAAATTTCAATACATCTTATTTACTTATTCTCAACGTTTTGATCTTCTACAATGAATGACATCTTTGCAAAGCGTTTTATCACGACATTGGAAAGTTCCATACGAATTATCAAATTGGTGCTTATTTCTCCGTGCCGGGAAACAATTTTCCGCATAATTATGGAGGTCACGACCCTTATTACTGAGGGCATTGACTCATAGAGAAGGAGGCATGTCTCTCAGTTGTTTTATTATGATTTCGCTTGTTGTATGATAAATATATATCTATGCATATTGAAAGACGTCATCTGATGTATCAATGTTCTATAGGTACTTGTTTATTTACGTCACATCAACATTATACACCATAAGCTTACTTACAAAGAGCTTACATCTATGTATATCTTCATGCCCTCCTAGAAACCCTTGTGGGAAAGCGTGACGGGTTCCCGATGGGGTAGGCAGAGATGTAGATATATTTTACGCGACAGATGGCGAGTCCATCGTCATATCCTCGTATATATAACTATTTCTTTTAACGTTTTTAATTACAATAATAAGTAATGTTGGTTTACTATTTTTATTATGTAGTTTTATAGTAAAAAAAAGCAAAGTTAGTTGTTTTGTTCGAAAATCTCAGGAACTTAAATTTGCAATATAACATCATGCAAGTACCAAGGGAGCATGGAGCAGTTTATATATAAATTTAACGCTAGTGATACTGCGGGCCATCTCCGTCGAAAAGAGAGTGTGTTATTTTAAACCTCTGCTTACCCCCTAGACCCTTGACGGATAGCGTGTAACAACGAGGAACAGAATTAGTAAGGTATGCGTTAGTTGATCGTGAAACAACCTTTACGGAAACGAATACGTTTACCGAATTGATACGTCTCAAATGTCACCAAGGGAGTTCAATCGGTGCGCTGTCACAGTACGAAGTTTGCAGATGCTAGGGGGCTAGTTCGTTAGAGCTTGTTAAGGCCGGCATACAAATGGAGCCTCTTTGGAAAACCTACAAGCTTGCCAATAGACTAAGACAAAGTGAATCAGTAATTTCTTCAACTCTTAACAGGGTTCGGGATGTATATATTTCAATGTCACCCTAGTGGCACGCCTTCCTACTAGGGTCTTTGAAGGGGTGAAGAAGTGTGTAGTGTACTTTAAGAGGTAACAATTTATTTGGTATGTTGTTTTTGACATTATGTTATTATGTCTATTTTGTATATTATTGCACTATTAAGGGCACCTATATAACTAACGAATGTGGGTGTAAATGCACCGCTGCCTTCCCCTCAAGATGAGGGTACAGTTCATAAATCTTCACAGTAATAAGTAACTTGACATGACACTTCACGTTGAAGGATAGACTAGTATCAAATCACTTCCATTTATTAACAACCTGTTGTCGTATAAAAGGTGCTATTACAGTATCGTGACCGGAAAGTGTCGTTATATCTCTATTGCCGAGTGGAAACGCTTGAACCGTGAAGATTCAAGGTGAAGATTTTATAACTAAGTTGTCATAATTTGCTAGTAAGTCTGTTCAATGTTTTACTGTCACATTGAGCGCGCTTATGTCCCCGTGTTATAGAAATTTTATATTATAGAACCATTCGGAACTTTTATAATAATTTTGTTTCATTAATTAATGATTTGCAAGGACCACCGAGTTTCTCCTTCCTTTGACCGCAATGATTATTCCACCGCGAGCTTTACATTAAAGAAAAACATTGGGTAGAAAAATATGCTTGAGTGGCGGCAACGAACACGTTATCTGTCACGCTCGAATCTAAACATGTAGCTAAAGTGGATGTTATTATACCTCTGCCTAACCTTTGGGGCCCCTTGTGGCAAGCGTGATGATATATGATATGTACAAAATCACCCTAATAGTCAGTGTTTTGTGATATGCAAATTTAATATCCGAATCTCTGTTGGTAGGCACACATATCCACTGTATCGGGTCCATTATACACCAAAGCTATTAATGATAATGGACCAGAAGGATATAAAAGCGATATCTATATACAATAAGGCTGTATATAATATAACAAGGGATATAGGAAATCCCTTGAGCCGGATGAATAACTTCCGCCGGGCCCCGAAAATTATCCAATGTACGTAGACAACGTTCGGAAATTACTATAACGAATTTGTACTTGTCACTCACTGGCCAGTGCCATATACGTTTTTAAGACTAAATAAGGTTTTTAAAAGAAGAATTGTCGTTAAGTATAAATATATGAATTCTTGCTTGATTAATGTGTATGAAGCGAAAGAGTTTTGTAAGTCTAGAGAAAACAGGCGCGCTTCTCTCGCTGTTCCCGAGATGAACTATTAATTAAAAATCTATTATTATTATAAATAACTAGTTACGAAACTTGAATGTATACATATATATTTGTTTCGCGTGCTTCAGGCGATACTGCTAAAATGAATGAAAGTTTTACTTTATAAACTACCACAAATGTACCACATATTTCAGACTTTTCCACTCTAACATACTACCTGCGTTGCGTGCTCATTAATACTTTTAGGGGTGAGATTGTCCAAACCTTATTTGCTAGTGAATAACGTACTCAATAGTGTCGGTAATATAGTAGGCATTCGTTCATAATCCAGTTTGTATAGAACGTTCACCTAACGGCTTTCGGGCCGTCGACATATTTAATTGATCCCTCGTTAAAATACCATGGAATTTATAATTTGATTCAACCTATTTCCATACCCATAGTGAAAAGTTTATTTTCTCCGATTACTCTATGAGACCCGGCGGTATGATAAAGGCATTTGTACGTTAATACATCATCCCTGGTCATCAAGTATCGATAGACGGTACAGTTACGTTTGCCATCAAGCGGGTCGCAGGAACATTTACCAGCTTAATGTAACAAATTACGAAAGTGTGTGCAAGAAGAGGCAGAGAAGATCATGTGGACCTAGATCAAATTTTGAGTCACTCAAGGATGGGAACGTCAAGGGTTTTCGAAACTGACGAGCGTGTGTGGAGAATGTGGATCAGGCGAGGTAGTATTGATAGAGAGAGGATGGCACTCTTTCTGCTTACCCTACGAGGCACTCCGCGTAATGATATGTATTTTGCATTTTATCAACTTTTCTTTGCTTTTGTTTCGGGGCAAATTATGTAAATTTTTTGCTTTGACATTATTTACTACAGTTCCTTTTTTATATTTGCTTTGGATGTCCTATATAATGTTGGCCTGGTCCGATTATGGCCTATTTCTTTCCATCCTTGATTCATTTGAGATGAAGATACGTATTCTATATAATACCTATTATAAATGTGAAATTCCATGTGAATGTTTGTTACTCAAACACGCCAGAACGACTGAACAGACTTAAATTAAATTTGATACAGAAATAGATAAGATCTAGCTTATTCATTTACACCATATTTTTTGTAAAAAAAACTATAAAATCAGATTTTACACCGGTGAAACCGCGAGGCACAGGTAGTCAATAAATAAATAGATTTAGATAGGCTTACAGTTCCAGCCATGCGAAAGTTAAACAGAGCTTGTGAAATAACATTAAATAAATGACGAAAATAAGCAAAGATTTACGTGTGGAGCTCATTTAATTTCATCAAATACTTAGATGAGAGGTAGGGCGTAACGGGTTTCCCGTTCGAATTTGGAGCTGCCCGACTGGGGCAGGATCTCCAGCTTATTGAAGTCCGTAGCCAAATAACACAATTTTTTGTGTTGTATTCCTACGCGGTGAATAAGCTTTTCAGTAATGAGCTCCATGGGGAGGGGGGACGATTGTTATATTGTGTTGGCAGCAGAGGGATTAGTCCCATTGTGCGGCCAACACAGTATAACTCTCCTAACACAGAGTGGCAACGCGCAAGTGTTACTTCGGTATTGTAAGCGTAAATAGACTGCGGTAACCGTTTTCCATCAGGTTGGCCCGTATGCTTGTTTGCCACTCTAGTTGTATAAAAAAATAATTAAATCCAATGGAACTTGCGCACATACTTGCAGGCCAAGCGGAAAGTATTTGCATGTCGGAAACATTTAGCGCGTCCCAAATATAATATGCATATAAATGTGGACGTGTACGTCCTCTGTTGTGACACTTTGACCCTCAGGAAAATGTGTTTAGTGGGTAATAATCTGTATATGTTATTGTAGAGGTCAGAGGGTAGGCCGATTCAGGGATATGGTTTGTTTGGGGAAATTCTTACGCTAAAGTTTGATATGGGTGTGATAGTCAGTTTTGATTGAGCAAAGAAGTGGCTTGAATAATATGCTGTCAAGTATAAGCCAGGTATTCGTTTTTGATCACTAGCATATTTTTTTCACTCTGCTTACTCCGTGAGTGGGCTATGCGTGATGATATGTATGTCTTTATATATATATACAATATCAGACAAAGTATCCACAAAAGTACCTGGCTATCCGCTAATTACATTACGTACAAACGTAATGTAATTTTCCAGGCCTAAGTCATGAAACCTGAAAGCAGTAAACACGTTACTACTGTTCCTCAAACCAATTTATCCGGATGAGTTTTAGAATAGGTGTGGCTTATGTATGTTGATGTGCGATTTGGGGTCTATCAGAATGTTTTATTGTTGGAGAGCGCGCCCACACGTAGTCACGTCGACGCCAGATATCTCAAAGTTCTTATACACTGTGTCTCTTGCGTGGGTGGGAGTTGAAATAGGACGTTGAATAGGATTCTACAGGGTCGGCAACGCGCGAGCGTTACTCCTGGTGTTGCAAACATCCCTAGGCGGCGGTAACCGCTTATCACAAGGCGGGTCGCATGCTTCTTTGTCCAGTGGATTGTTATAAAACCTCAGCCGACGCGAATGTTCGTCCAGTGTTCAAGTATTTTTAATTAAAACGTTCGTGATTATGAAAACGTGTTGCTTCCATGAAATATCACGGAAGATAATCCTTAAAAGAGTGTGTTAATTTTTAATTGGATTCAGATTACAGCTAATCCCACATTTTTGCACAAATTATTGCCGGTTCCATCAATGGTTAGGAAGTAGGAAAAAGGTTTAAGATACTTATACATATTTCATCACATCGAGTCCGTTACGGGTAGGCAGAAAAAAGAGCGCAAGTTCTATTTGGACTTACAGCCTTATCTCGCTTAATCAAGTATAAGTTACCTTTCCATTAAAAAGTTACCTGAATTGGAACTTTGTATATTGCCTGATCCGTTTATTTATAGTCCCTATGTCTATAGGGACTATAAATAAACGGAGCCTCCTTTACACTTTATAGTATTATTTCGCTTTCGGTATATACAAGTTGCACTTACGAAACTGAGTGCATAGGGAATCACTAGCAGGTTCTACAGCCTAGTCTTTGCATCTTACATCGCTATCCCCCATATTTAAGTTTTAATTCTGACATATAATAATATTGTAATACCAAATGTTTTGATAAAAGTAACCATGATGATGCCGGTTTTTCTCCATGGAAACGACCAACCCGGACCGTTTTTTTCGACGTTTTATAGTGCCCATCTCGGCTTATGTGAAATAAAATATTTTTATTTTGATGACATGTACAGTATTATTAGTTTTTTTGGGTTTAAATTCAAAGACGTCCAACGGCGATATATGTGAGACGGCGATAGGCGAACCGTGTGCCACGTTGGAAAGTACAAAAGAGTATGTTTTTTTTAGACCTGGACTCTTTTCCTAGCGTCTCTCATAAAATTCCTCCTATTTGCTTCTATTCAGCGCAATCTCTCTGATCTCCCCATACGCCATGAGTTACGTATACAAATATACCAAACTGAACATCTGATCGCCGATATTTTATATAGCTTACGTCACTATCTTAGATCAAGAATCCTCTTTCGTTCTATTCTCTATCCTGGAAGACTCCTAGAAGATAAGAATTAATCTTCTGATCTCTGATCTGATCTTATCTTTCTGAGTCAGTTAATTTACCCCCTTGTTCATCGGACCCTTTATCTAACAGGCTGCATGTGTAATTCATATTTTGCGAAACTTAATAAGTCTTTATTCTACTAAATATTATATGAGGTTTGGTCATTTGAGTTCCATATTGTTTCATAGTTCCAACGCTCAAGTTGTGAACTGAAATCCTTTTGAAGTTTTCCCTAGAGAGTACAGCATGGGGTTGTGCAAGATAGGTGTGTAGATGTATTTTAAAGTACGGATACGCGTTTGGGATACCGGCGGCCGTAACCGCATGCCATCAGGCGGTCAAGACAGTTCTAGTTGGAAATACACTTATGCCATGTTAATAAGTTAAAAGCTGGTCGGGTGGCATCCTTTCAAGCAATACTCTATTATTATTATCAACGTTCCAAATTAACGGGCCGGCTTTGACCGGAATACAATTTTCAACTTTTATAATACTTGCCCCGGCTTCCTGAAATAATTTACTCAACAATTTAAATATCAAAAGAAATCTATGGAGCCCTCGGGAGCTACAGACCTTTGGGATCTCCTACCACCCTCACCCTATCATACTAATTGCTGAGTAACGCAATTAAACCTTAATGTATTAAAAAAGGAGCCGTGTAGACCAAGTGGTTAGTGTTTGTAGCACAATGATTGAAAGGTTGAATCCCGACAAAATCAGATTTTTTGAACAGTGTTGATTTTTATGGGAAGGCGTGAAAATATGAAATGAAAAGTGAAAATATTTGTAATATTGAAAAGTAAAACTTTGTTTGCTCAAGAAACGTTAGAAATATCTTACAAATGTTTAAACTTTCGAAGTGGCTTGAAACTGTTACTTTATTGTTCTTGGATACTTGAAGGTGTTTCAAAGGGAGGGCTTTTAAGGGAGGCAGGGTATATCGGCTACTTGAGTTTAAAATTAGAGTTATCCAACTGGGTTGTTACTTCAACTTTGTTGTACATAAATTCTAGTGGACATTTATGAGGTTAAATACGAGCGTAAAATACCAAGTATATCTTATACTGTAAAATCGCCAAAATGATAAATAAAATCACTCAATCAAACAACAGATTTTTATAGATATGTACGGACAGAAGTATATAATAGTATATAAGTAATAGTAAGTATATAATCAGTACCGTAGTGCTTATTTTGAAACACAATTACTACAATTTTGTTTGTCTGCCTGTCTGTTTGTTCCAACTACTATCCGTAGTGGTTAGATCGTTTTGAACTGCTACTGATAGTTGATATTATGTATAGTATCGAAGTAACTTCGAGGAGCCTTGTGGGAAGGCGTGAGGATATATTATTATTATTGTATATAAGTAACTCTGACGTACACAAGATTTGCTGCCGTAAAATAAAGCGGGCACCAATTTTGCTTTGTGTACCACTCGAGCATTCTTACTAAGACTTTTACTGCCCATCAATTATATTATAGTTTTATTTATTGTACAAAACATCTTATGTGGTGGTAAAGCCCCTGGTGGCCGAGACGTTCGGGTAGTTGTCTGCAACACAAAGGTTGTAAGTTTGAATCCCTACTGAACCAATGAGTTTTCTAAACTTGTAGTGTTTGGTGATTATTCACACCACCAGCTCTACGGCACTTAGGCCACAGCAAGCAGAAAAACAGTCCTACCAGTACTAATACTAGAAGTAATTTTACTGATCTTTTTAAACTTACCACAAAGAACTGTCAACAAAATGTATTTCAATAAGTTACATGTTCACAGAGAAGTAATAACAAGACTGTAATCAAGGGGAACGAGCCAATTAATTGTGCTCAGAGTTCGGTACGATCACCCTACGTCTTGGGAGCTGTGAAGATACATTTAAGATGAGCTTCCTGCTACGATGCGACCTCTTTACCAATGTATGGAGCTTGGCTAGTTAAACACATGCTTTGTGAATGGTGTGCCGAGCGAGTGTAAATGTTTATGAAGCTTTTAAAATGCTTTTTGAAGTTAAAATATGAACAAGAACAATTAAGAATACGATAATTACGATCGTTCGAGCTAATATAAAGTTTGTTTTTATCTGTGAGCAATTTTAAATCGTTTGAAAACTTGTAAATGGATTACAGATTTCTAATTCCGAAGTAATATGAGTTATAATTTATTTTCATATATAATTTATTTATTATTTATATTATTACATATATAATTGGTATAATACATTTGAACGCGACTGAAAACTCGGGGCACATCTAGACTATGATAACGTCGCTGATTGAGTGGTGCCCTTGAGGTTTGTTGACTTGTAAAGTGTGGTAAGGTTCAAACCCCAGTCTGTACCAGAACCTTGTTAAAAATAGTGCAAGGAAGTCTTACAAATAAATCTCAATTAAACCATCAAATCAAAAAGACTTGTAAAAAAAGTTTCAAGAGATGTAGAGTTCGGAGAACTTTACCACCGGGGTGATATTACCACTTTACTTTACCGGGGAACGAAACCTATAAATCCTCAGACTTTTTATGTGCTTAGCGTTAGGACCGTTACGGCGTTGCTAATTATAAATAAATAAATAAATACCTGGGACAATTCCACACAATTTGACCTAGTCCCAAAGTAAGCAAAGCTTGTGTTATGGTAACTAGACAACGATATAATTACTTATATAGATAGAGATATACATGAATACATAGGACATCCAAGACTAAGGTACAAATACTCGTGTTCATCACACAAATATCTGCCCTCAGGATTCGAACCCGCGACCTCAAGTTTCGCAGTCAGGAGCTCTAACCACTAGACCAGACGGTCGTCTCAATTCGCAAAGGGCTGGACTGGAGTGGTAGATATTGCTAGGCTGGTTAAACACTCCTAGCTGGGCGCACAGAAGAGACCAATCTTAATTGATCATATAAAGTATAGTGATAACTGGTTTATGCGGGACGACACGACGCATCGTGCAGTGCATAATATATTGCACAATGGCACGGTTAGACTTAGTATGCGAATAGCAAGCGTCAATAACATACATTTTGCCGTCATAATAGACGTAGGTGCGTACTTATCTTAACAGTCTCTAATAATTGCAGTAGATGCAGCTCGCAAGCCTAAAATTTCATTTTACTTTCTTGGCATATGCATTAGGTTATTGACCTTCGTGATGTATAGCAACGTAGAATCCTAAAAACGTGAAGATTTATCTTGATGAGCATACATAAATATATAACATATCATCACACCGACTACCTCATGGAATAGGCAAAGAGGATAGAGCGCCAGTTATCTAGTCTTACAAACCTCTTTCGCTTGGTCTACTTTCATCAGTCAACACATATGATCCTTTTCTTTAGTTTACTAGTACTGATAAATACTATGTATTTACAACTACCTTTTACCAGTGCAACAGGAAGTCTCTTTCCTCTCCTTTTACTACTCGCGAATAAATGATACTTTCGATCATTTATGTATGATGAAAATATTTCCAAAAACAACTATTTTGCAATACTGACAATAAATCTACTAAAGTGCTATAATGTCTCGGGATCAATTCCTCGCGTCAACATTTATATACGGGGCTACAAAATGGATTGAGTCAACGTAGTTGTCAATACCCAAACGTTAACATCAGAATATATGATAAAATAACTCGAGGGAATCGAGAAATGCGTTGTCATTTTAACGCCTGTCACAAAAAAATAATATATTTTACTTCATGAAACATTGCATGACGGAAAACCAAAGGCTTTTTATATGGGCCTTTTTAACGCGATAATAAGACTTGGTTATTTTGTGTTTTTACTGCTTTTTCGGACACGCACTAGGAATAAATCACCTTTACGGGATAGAATTTTCCGGGTTTGTAGGCGCATGCGGGTCTTAATTTCCTTTCCCTGGCAAAAACTTTAATATCGCCTTGACGGTACAGCAGTTACGCCCAAAGCAGCTAAACAATTTATATCTGAAACTATGGAGTATGGCATATATATAGGGAGTATAGCGCCACGATCAGTCAGTGTTCTGAAGTTGTGAAAATGCAGCTTCAAACCTAATCTAAGCCAATCATACCAACCGTCTTGAAAAAAGGTCAGGTCAAGAGTACCCTGAACCGAAGACCATGTATGAAGAGAATAATGAGGGTGGGCGAAGTGAAAGAAGTATGTAAGGATCGTAGCAAGTGGAAAGAAGTGGTCTCTGCCTACCCCTACGGGAAAGAGGCGTGATTATATGTATGAATATGTATGTATGTATCATACCAACCCGGTTATGTTCAATATTGTGTTGGCATGCGGTGCATCTGATGGTAGAGGTTACCGCCGCCTATGGACGCTTGCAACACACACTCTTATAAATATCATTGTCGCATAAAAATCCTTGGAAAAAAATTTTGTGGAGGCGAGTGGTCCAAGTTTTTGGCATTTGAATATTATCTCCGGCAAGATGTGGATGTTACACCTCTGCATATGCCTTATCGGAAGGCGTGATGATATTTATTAAGTTGTCTCTAGACAACCGGCGATCTATACTTTATGTCTTCCCCGGAGTATACTCGGTATGTATATGTGTATTATTGTGAGCATTCATGTAATGTTGTTAGACCTTTTTATTACGACATGAAATACTTTTAGCAAATTAATTTCAACGATTCAATATTCTACCTATTTGTTCAAATAGCCCCTAGTGCTTCGCGTTCTAAAATTCTACTAACTTATGCCACTCAAGTAACTTTAGAATCACATACATAACTTCCCTGAAGTTTGCTATGTAGGTTAACACATGTAAAGTTTGTAGCGTAGGATGTTTATTCATTATATCACATAAAAGGCTTTGTGCCTGTGAATAACACTTACCTACAGCGTTTCTTATTTTAAATTTAAAGTTAGTTCGAATTTTAAGTCTAATGATATAATAGATAACGTATTTATAAAAGCGGAACAGGTTCCCGAAGGGGTATGCTGGAGTACACTCCAGCATACCGTAACAAAACCGTATTTTCCACAGGTGATGTGATTAAGCTGTCACAGTGACAGATGTAGAATTCTACGTATGTTATAAATGAGAAACTTTGTGTAGATGTCAAGACGTTTGACAAACACCCGAACGGCTGAACGGAAATTGTATGAATTTCGGTATAGAGATAGATTGCTAGCTGATTTAACCCATATGGATATGTTTAATTCAAGAAAAGTATCTAACAATGAAATACCTAATTTTACGCGAGTGTAACCACAAGGCACAGCTAGTTGTATTACTGTACTATACTGTGTACCTAGCTTTGCGGGTGACTACTTAAATTATTCTCCTTTTTGGCGGCCCTTCTTTGCCACAATAACCGATCTTTCTTTGTTCTTTCATCAGGAATATAATGTAATTAATTATTGTAAAAGTTCCTAGTTTTAACTTTTATTTTAATTAATCCTTTTAAGCTAGGTAGAATAAACAGTCCATTTGTTAACGTTTTAAAGATGATGCTCTTAATCCGTAAAGTCGTCCCCAAGAGTAATTGGAGAACAAATGAATCCCTAAGGTTTTTATCTACTAAGTCGCGATAATGGTGTTCTTGATGGGTAATTAATCTTGCTCAATTAATCCGCAGACGACTCGGACTCATGACGATGGGGAAAATCTTAGATTAGTCGGTTGAAAGGTTGCAAATTAGGTACTGGTAGCGGCATTATTTGGTACCTTAAGGCAGACTGTAAAGTTATCTCAACGCCTTCCCATTACGTATGCAGAGGTGAAACAACACCTTGTTTCATCGGAGATATATTGCCATATATATCGGTGCCAATGTGACAAACTGCTTGTCCTAGGCATGCTACAATTTCTTCTTAAACGTATGATCCTTATGCCGTTTTCCTTCGTCCTAAAGCTCTGTAGTGTGTTAAGTGAGTGACTTAAGTTCTGGAAATGCATTGGTATTCATCAACGGGGAGCGCTGTAATTGGATAAAAGCTACAGTAGCGGTCACAAGTGGGTCGGTAAATAATGAATTTACAGTCAATAATTCTATATTCGCCTAAGTAACTACTACTTGAAGATTTCTTAGTCACGGAACAACGATATAAACGATTTTCACTGACTAAATATTTGTTGACAATATCCAATAGACACGCTATATTATCATTGGACTGAATTATAATAGGTGTTTGTCGTGTTTTAATCTGATTAAACACTTTTGCGACTCGCTTTGGTATGACAGGTTTTTTTTGGGCAGCAGTCCAGAATCGAAACCAGTCAAATCGAGGAATAGTTGTCGTTTTTCTCGCTAGGTACAAAGGAATTTTGGAGCCATGCCGTATTTTTTCGATCTTTCTGCTACCCGAAGGGTTAAGCGGTCTACAAACTCTGAAAATTACTTGAAGATTTACACTTACAGTTAAAGTTGTTATAGTTACTATCGTGATAGTGACTGTCGCCTAGTTAAATTTAACCATACATAATTAAGTTAAACTTTTCCGACGTACGCAGATGTCCAGACGGTCGCATACGGTCGTGGTTCATCTAATCGATGTATTTCTTTGCAGCAATATATTTAATTTAGGTACATGTAATGTATTAAGTAAGTGCCGTGGTGGCCGAGTGGTTCGAGCAGTTGCCTGCGACGCAAAGGTCGCAAGTTCGAATCCCGACTGTACCAATGAGTTTTTCTGAACTTAAGTACAGTGATTAGTCACACCACGAGCTTTACGGTGAAGGAAAACATCGAGAGGAAACCTGCATACGTCTGAGAAGAAATTCAAAGGCGTATGTATAGTCGTGCTCGAGTAACGGCGATGGACTCACGTTGGCACCTAATATACCTCTGGCGGAAAGTGGGTGTGTGGGTATTACCTATACACCTCTGCCTACCCTTTCGGGGACCCTTGTGGGAAGGCGTGAGGATATATTATATTATATTATATGTAATTTATTATATGTATGCCGATGTATTTAAGTCAAAAACAATGATTGTAACAGATCTATGGGATTTGAATCTGCTTGAATTTGAATGCTTGTTTTCGGTGACTACTTAAACCTCTCGCTTATTAAGGATCTTGATTGAGAGAGGGATCGGAATTGCCGAAGAAACTACTACTGAATTGTGATGCAGAATTGCTACAATTGGTAAAGTACTTACCGCTCAATCTCGTAATAGGCTCTTGAACATTAACTCGCGGCTAATTAAGTGATGTAAGAACCTTCCCTTCACGTATTCGGGATAGAGTGATTTGGGCTAATCGCTACATTTATTTTATTTTGATTCGTACTAGCTTGTGTACGTAAATTACTTCTGCATTTCCGAATAAATTCTGCTTGTGCTAAGAGTAATCGTTTACTTTAATTTTAATTTAAGCAAAAGAGCGAAAGGAAAGACTTTTTCAGATTTAAACCTAACGTAAATTTCTTCTTAAAAAAATCTTGAAAATTAATTAGTACCGTGTAGTTGTTCTAAGGTAGGTAATGCCATTAATAAAACCAACAAACAGCAATTTCATTCACAATAATCATTAAAGTTTAAGAAATTTCCTTGGCTTACTCAGATGAGACACTGCGCTTCATCGTGACAATATGTAACTCTATATGTACATATAGATGTGGTTTTATTTACTCATGCAATAAATCAAACGCGTCGAGTTTAAGCCAGTCTTCTGCCGTCATGGTGTATCATATATGACTTTTTTTACCATAACATACATTTGAGAGCGTTTCCATCACTGTCAGAGTTTTGGCTAATTCAATATTTTGAGCCCCACTTATAATCCGCCCAACCGAAAGTTTTATCGCCGTTTAAGTCTCAATTCATAAAAAAGAGCAAAGTAAGAATAAGTAATTTGAGATTAAAGTCCCTCAAGCTGTTCTAGAAAAAGTTGTCAATGCTATACGTGTCAAGACTGCTAGATCCCCTCATGAATAGCAATCGTTAGTTGGTAGAGAGAGACGTCTGCGGTGAGTACTTTTGGAGCTTCTAATAGAGATATATGGACGTGGTTGGAAAGAAAGAGACGACTATATTCTCGTAAATAACACGTATTATGGTTAAGACTACAAAAAGAGTTTGAGTTGAGTTTTAGGTGCCAACTTTACAGAAGAGAGGCCATCGCTTTTTCCATCAGAACTACATGTACGCTCTTTGAATTGTTCTTCAAACGTATGCTATCGATATTATCTTTCGCCGTAAAGCTACTAATCACTGTGCTTAATTTCAGTAAAAAAACATTCACGACGAATCTAATTTCTTAAATTCACGAATTTCTGTATACTGAAACTCTTTCGTTTTGTGATTTTAACTGGTACGATTTACTTCGAAACAAAATGCCTTTTACTGTATTCAATGTGGTTTGTATAGGAAACGCTTTGCCGTAAATTGGCTTGAGCGGAATACGTCTAACAATACAAAAAGTTTATTTTATTTGTAATCGGATTTGGAACTCGGTTACGTCGGCTCAGTCTTTCTAAACTCGGTTCGTACTACTCCCAACAAAGCAAAGGTTCAATAGGTACTAGTTAAAAATGTACATGTAGGTACATATTTCATTTAGAATCTACACTCACAGTCTCGAATATCGTATGTATTATATTATATTATCGTATGTATTATGTATTCGAGACTGAGGTTTTATATTCGAGTTCATAAACATGTGTCCCCAACGGGAGTCGTACCTATGACCTCAAGGTTCCCAACAAGAGCTCTACCTATTTATTAGATTTCTCACAAAGCTGATGATAGGCGGTTACCGTTGACATTCACTTCAGTCTTCAGGTGTGGCTTAGGTGGCTTAGAGTTAGAGTGCATGGAGCAAGTCCCATATTGCCATCGGCTCATCGAAGAGCTTAAAGAACTAACACACCTCAAAACAACACAGCGTGTATTTTCTGCAAAGGGAAGGTATTAGGATGATTAAAATTTGAACAAAAATATATGTTTGAAATAAAGAATAACATTTCTGAATTTAAATTATTTTATATACGTTACTTTTAGCCGACCGTTAGTCTCGTCACGTAATAATAAGTTCAGCGAATGTCTTTATCGCAACAGCTTTCCTTAATGGTGTGTAAAAGATTTACAGCTCGAGGAGCTTCGGACGGAAAAGAATTCATTGATGGACCTATCTATGTATAAACAAAAAAAAATCACCCCAATGAAGATTTTTCGGCAAATTAAACCTTATTCTTGCAATCTTGAATTGCTTTTTCTATAACGTGTGATTAGATAGTGTCATCCACGAAGAAGTGTCCCACCGATTTCTATTATTCGATTACTAGTTATGTTCAGCGTATTCACCCGCTTTAAAATTGTATATGATATACATATACGCGTATGTCTATGTGCTTTAGTAACGGCGATGGACTCGCCATCTGTCACGTTGGCACCTAAAATATATCTCTGGCGGAAAGTGGGTGAGTGGGTACTACCTACACACCTTTGCCTACTCCTTCGGGGACCCTTGTGGGAAGGCGTGAAGATATTACATACATATCATCACTCCGAGACGCTAACGGGGTAGGCAGAGAGAGATATAAGATATAATAGAGCGCCAGTTCACTCTACACACACGTACCTCCGCTTCTTCTACATTCAGCAGTTCTCTTAATACAAGCTCTATCTGATTGTCAGCTTGTCACGTACGAAAACGTATACATTCATACTACACATTCACATTTACTTTAAATATAATTTTATATAAATAAAAATATGTTTATCTATATTTCTATATTATTATGTATATTAATACATGTACCTAATAAATATAATACCCCTATATTATATTTATCGATACCGATATCGGGATCAGAGTCCAATGTGCAGAAATAAATTCAGTAATTATTATTATTATCAAACTACATGGCTATGGCGATGCTCCAAATGTTCCATTGTAGGCATTAAATTTTGCAGAGCTTTTAAAATAAAGATCCCATTAAACGGGGAATGACGGAAGAACTAAACGTTTACGTTAATACTAGCGTTAACGTAGGATTTTTTAAGACCCGCAGTCATTGTCGAGTGGATCTTGTATTCATATGCAAAACCAAGATTGCAAGTTCAAACCCTTTGGTTTGAAGCAATTTTTTTTTTTAACATAAGACCGTGGTGTGAATAATAACTGTATATAACATCACTGTTAAAATAATACCTAAAAAATGTATAGTTCGGCCACCACCGTTCTTCAAATGTTCAAAGTACTTTATAGAAAGTGCCATCCACGAAGACGCGCCCCACCAATTTGTAGTCGAGGGGATCGCGGGATGCGGGGGAGTAAATATGACACGAGTGTATTAATTGTAGCGTGCGTGTGCAATCATAATACTCGAACATTAGTGGAAGGTTGCACACTTACACTATAAACTATAGTGAAGAATAGTGGGGCTCGTTTTCGTGGATGGCACTAGCTATAGTATAATCCGTTGTAATCCGTAAATCAAATTTACATTGTTCACAAGTTGTGTGCTACGTTAACTGGTCGCTGGCCTGTACGCTTATTTTATTTGTTTACGATAAATACTACGGTAGCTTAAGACGTGCCGTATAATTTTTGGCACGTTAGGGTATTAAACGGTCCCAAACGAGAAAAAACACTATTAACTTTGTGTGTATCGCGTTATACAAAGTTGCACCTAGGTACTGTAGTCTCATTCAAGCTTGCGTATTACCTGTTTGTATTACTGTGTTTAAATTGTGAAAGTTTAAAAACAGCTTGCTTTCCTACATTAACGGTACAACAAAAACATTTTCAGGGCTTAACAAACAACAGGAAATACGCAGTATATTTGGAAGGGTACTGTACTAATCCTATTAAAGGAGAGTTGGCGGCAGCGATATAATTACAAAAACAATTCTCCCAGGAGCCAATTAATTGAGTTCCTTAGTTGGTTGATACACTTCACAGAGAGTTAGTAGTTAAATAGTAGGCTAATTTGGAATAGCTTATTAACTATCCTCACGCCTTCCCACAAGGGTCCCCGAAGAGGTAAACAGAGTAGGTAGTAGCCACTCATACACTTTCCCACAGAGATATATTTTAGGTGCCAACGTGAAAGATGGCGAATCCATCGCCCTTTCTTCACCATGACTTTAAATTTCATCTCGATGACTATACACATACGTGTTTCAATTTCTTTTCAAAAGTATTCAGGTTTCCTTTCCTTCTTAAATACCTGGATACCCAGGATACGCTACCTTATTATAAACTTATGTACCGTGATTAATCATACCAAGAGCTTTAAGGTGGTTTCCTCTCGATGTTTTCCTCATGGAAAACTTGCATACTTTTAAAAGAAATCCAAACACTTATGTATAGTCGTGCTTGAGACACGATGGACTCGCCATCATCCACGCTGGCACCTAAATATGTATATCTCCTGCGAAAACAGGTGTATTAAAATGTTAATTGTTGATTAAATAACAATTACAATGTAATTAGTCATCATGTCGACTAGTTTTAGTAAACAGAGTATTGCTATGATTACATTGGATTTGAAGTACGTACATGAATACATTATCAGTATTTACATGGGTATATGTACATATGTTAT
Source organism: Drepana arcuata (assembly GCA_016069955.1). Taxonomy (NCBI): domain Eukaryota; kingdom Metazoa; phylum Arthropoda; class Insecta; order Lepidoptera; family Drepanidae; genus Drepana; species Drepana arcuata. The sequence continues at coordinate 25,028 of JACCPG010000892.1, read as the reverse complement.
TTAGTTTTTTCTTCCAACCTCAGCATGGTTAGCCGAACAATCGACTGTTAACTAAGTAGGTCTTCATTAAGCAGCACTTTATTTAAGCGGTACAGAGTATTGTGTTCAGCTTTACAATTTCAGCTGCCAAGCGCCTGCAGATTAAGTTTTAATGCATTGTCCGAAACATTTCCTCATAGAAATTTACGTTTCAAAAGATAAAAGTATAATGGTTTGCGAAAACTTTAGCTTTCCATTTATATGTGTATATATATACAAAATAACAACGAATGTTTGTATCTCTTTTCTGTACTACTCTATCTTTATGAACTGTGAGTTTGTGCTTCAGATAAGAGGGGGGGACCTGTTAATCTGCCGCGATCGAATAAAAAGGGTAAGTAATGAGTCATATATACAGGACTGGCATTGTAGGAGAATCGTAGGATTGCATCATCTGCAAAAGCTTTACGTAGCCGCTACGAGCGTAGCGCTCTACGAAGATTTGTAGTGCTTACGTAGACACTTCAGTACATTTTGTTTATTTCCTTGTAAATTCGATGTTTTCATTCTGTAAAGGCAACTCTTGTTTTAAAGCTAGTAAGTATGAGCCTTAACTTTTTGAAGTACACGATTTGAAATGTTACTTAATTTTTTTAAATCATAAATACGTTCCACCTGCCTAGATCGTCACGTGACGAGAACGTCAAGAGTAATCGAAACCGACGAGCATGTATGAAGAGACTGATGAATGTGGACGATGCGAAAGAGGTATGCAAGTCTAGAGAACTGGCGCTTTATACTCTCTGCCTACCCCGTTAGGGACTCGGTGTGATGATAATGTACGTATGTAAAAATACGTGTGAGGGTTCTGGACACTTCTGCCTACTCCTTCGTGGAACTTCGTGGGAGGCTGTGAAGATATACATATATATTTAGAGTAAAAATACAGTCGCTGTTGTCGATAGCGATACTGAATCCAATTCACTTATGCCAGACCCCAAACGTTTGTGAATTTCCTCTTTCCATAAAGCGGGATCGTTATCTTGTGTAGTGCTCGGACTTGTCGCAAATAAACGTTCAGTGTACCCGATTTGCTCTGGAAAATATTTCCAGAGGCCAATCTTTTTCGTTCACATGAATGTTAATACATTCGTTCATGCTACACCAAGCAGTGCCAATGTCTGCTATACACTTCGATCGTATATTTTGATTTTCGTTTATTACATAGTTAGTATATAAACTGGCGTGCTTCACTCTCTGCCTATCCCGTTAGGGCGGCGTGATGATAAGTATGTATATATGATGAAGTCGCACCATACAGTGAAGGAAACCTGTATACGTTTGAGACGCAATTCATAAGACAAATGTGTAGTCGTGCTTGGGACCATCGCCGTTACTTAAACACGACTAAACATACGTCTTTGAATTTCTTCCCAAACGTATGCAAGTTTCTTTCGATGTTATTGTTCATCGTAAAGCATATGACTAATCGCTACTTCAGTTCTCATAAGAAAAACTTATCGGTACAGTCGGGATTCGAACTTGCAATTTTTGTGATGCAGGCAACTACTCGAACCACTCGGCCACCAAGGCTTTAAGCACTAGGATAATATATATACAATCATATATTATCTAGTTGGCAATTTCAGTCATGAAATATTGGTCCAAAGTGTAATGGAACGCATTTGGGTCGGACCTTGTCTGCATTGCGTAGCGAATATGGCCAAGTGTGTGACCAGGCCACACATTTGGCCCGCGTACACAATTTCATTCAGGTTATCCAGAGTAAAAGTTTATAATTTTTATTTAATTTTGTACTTATAACATTAATATGAGAGTAACATTAATTATGGTTATAAAATACATATTCGTATAAATATAACTAATAATTATTTGTAGCCTTTAGGTACCAGACAATAGGTAGACCATAGGTCGGCAACCTTTTCTATAAGAAAAGGTTGCCGACCTATGGTCTAGAGCATCGGGAGGCAGCTCGCATGCGTTTGAGAAGATATTAAGATTAGAATAAATTAAAAATATATTAAAAATACATGTATCCCAACTTTGCAGTTGATTCTTTAAGCCACTTAGCGACTATGAGGTCATAAACACCCAATTCGTTAAAGTTAAATTATGGTCCGTAGTTTATCACGATATTATCAACCCTACTCGGAATGACGGTAAATATGGAATGAGGTGGAACCTTTTTAGTATTCGCTCAGTGTTTCTAACGATAACAATATTTCTTATGCTGCCAGAAGGCATCGCTATGTTATGATGTAGTTAGGAAGTAAATGTTATTTTATACATCTCCTAATGAGATGGGTTGCATATATATATAATAATAATAATAATATAATATATCCTCACGCCTTCCCACAAGGGTCCCCGAAGGGGTAGGCAGAGGTGTATAGGTAATACCCACACACCCACTTTCCGCCAGAGGTATATTAGGTGCCAACGTGACAGATGGCGAGTCCATCGCCGTTACTCAGGCACGGCTATACATACGCCTTTGAATTTCTTCTCAGACGTATGCAGGTTTCCTCTCGATGTTTTCCTTCACCGTAACTCGTGGTGTGACTAATCACTGTACTTAAGTTCAGAAAAACTCATTGGTACAGTCGGTATTCGAACTTGCGACCTTTGCGTCGCAGGCAACTGCTCGAACCACTCGGCCACCACGGCTGTATATATATATATAATTTATCATCAATACGATGAAGGAAAACATCGAGAAGAAACCTACATACGCTTGAGAAGAAATTCAAAGGCGCATGTATAGTCATGCTTGAGTAGCGGTGACAGACTCGCCATCTATCACGTTAGTACCTAAAATATATCTCTGGTGTGGGTACTACCTATAAACCTCTGCCTGCTCTTGTGGGAAGGCGTCAGGATATGTATATATATATAATACTAGCAGCAACCGCAACAAGCAACAGCCCCTTACAACCCTTATTCGCAAAAAGTCTAAAGCCTATGTCCTTCCTCAAGCTCTAGGCTATCTCTGTACCAAATTTCATTTAAATCGGTTCAGTAGTTTGGGCGTGAAAAGGTAACAGACAGACAGAGTTACTTTCGCATTTATAATATTAGTAGGGATTGTTTTTACTACTACTGATAATTAGAACGATAGATTAAAAATTATAACCGGCTTACAAACGTAATTTATTTAAAACGAGTGACATCTCAGATATGCGTGTAAAAAAAACCACCTGGCCAGGGCCGTGAAAAGCGACAATTCGATATTCTATTGTACTTATCATATCAATTGAAACATATACCAGACGGCGAATATGTACTTAAAGCAGTGTACCGGGAGAATTTGTAATATTGGCACAATAATCGAAATAAATGGGACAAGTGCGAATCGGGCTCATTCAAAGCGGGTCCCTTAAAACTTAAATGCAGTATCTGTACAAACAATCTTACAGCGGGTGTTTTATAGCTTCAAGCCTTCTAACATTGGCCTCGAATAGGAAGATATGTATTAACACCCTTCGCTGTCGATATTATTTAGCTGAGAACGTGACCAGGTGGTGAGTCCTCGTCGTTTTTCAAGCACTTTACACATATGTCTTCAAATTCTTTCTCACGATTTTTTTCTAAATCGTAAAGCTGTCTGCATGTCCTAATAACGTAATAGTTAGCGTAATTATAGCACAAATTAAAAGACACGTTTACGATCATTCGCGTGGAAGACTAGTAATTTACTAAGGCATATACTACAATATATTGTGGGAAGGCGTGAGGATATTATATCCTCACGCCTTCCCACAAGGGTCCCCAAAGGTTAGGCAGAGGTGTATAGGTAATACCCACACACCCACTTTCCGCCAGAAATATATTTAGGTGCAAACGTGACAGATGGCGAATACATCGCCGTTACTCAAGCACGACTATATATTAAAAATACTTATATAAACGATATTTGATCTAATATAGTTTAGTATAATTATTATTCTTTATTTGAAATTCATCTCATATATTACATTTTTAAGTATATATATAAAAAAAAAAAATATTTAAAAATATAAAATATAGGGGCCCACCGGTATCGGGATCAGGGTCCAAGGTACCGGTGGCTAGGGTCCCAGAGACAGAAATCTCCTCACAATACGTGCCGTTTCGAGCAGTACTGCTTTCTGTATCAGGCACTTGATCCAACCGTCTAACGAGAGCCTCTTGAGGTGTTGGTCGAGGCTCTTTGCCATTAGGCCATTGGCCGTTATTACTACCGGCACAATGATTGCAGAGTCCACATCCCACATGCTGACAATCTCGTGAGCCAAGTCCAAATATTTTATTTGTTTGTCTTTTTCGGCTTTCACGAGATTCCCATCATGCGGGACAGTAATATCTACAATCATTGTGCGGCGCTCTAATCGATCTATCAGCACTATTATTATTATTATTATTATTATTAAGCACGCTTTTAGGAACGTAAGTCAAAAGTAAGTTCTTCTTGAATCCAACGTACGCAGACAAATAAGACAATCACATGAGACTGCTTGTTAACTTTGAAACAGAACCCCGAAGTCTTGGGTATATATTATTTCTTGTCACTGTTGTATCAACCCCAGCGTACGAGATCTTTACACGTATAGCATACATATGTACGGACCTGTCGTACGGTCTGAATACTGCGACCGCGCCGGTGGCAAAATACATTATAAAAGTTATATACCTAGTACTCCTTTAGATACTTTCAGTCCCTTCGGCACGATGAACATTAGAAGAGGTAGCTTTGTTTATTATTATTATTGTTTCCAACAACATTATTGTATTAGTCGGGAAAACTTGACTAGTTAAACTTGCAAAGCGTGGGGAAATTATAGACGTTCAATGTATATTTTCATTTACGCAAGGAACTCAGTTTATAGCAGTCACGTTTAAAAAAACACTGAACCTGAACCCTATTTGAACCTGTCACGTATCGGGCTTAGGGACAGTCTCTGTATCTGTATAAGACTGTTGTACAAATTTATGACTGCCATTCGATATCATATCATATCATTATATCGAATTAATTTGATGGTGCCTATTATCAGCGCATGCAAAGAAACAAAGAAGCTGCCTTTATATGTATGCTCAGAGCGCAGAGGTGTAAAGTAACTATTGTCCATTTACATTTTAATTAAAATATCATACACCCTCATTTCGCCGTAAATCTTCGATTGCTGGATTATTCATATCAAACTAGTAGTAAATATTAGATAGTATTTTAGTTAGTTCATAAAGTAAACGCAAATGCCACCTAATATTGTGTAATGAATTCTTTTGTCCTCAGGATGTTTGCAAAGATGAGAACATGCCCTAAGGAACTGAGAAACAAAACAAATATTAAAACAGACGCAATGCGGACTCCGAAATTCCTTTTACTTCCGTGTGCGTTTGTAGCTCGTTTCCGGATTCGCGTTGATTTTATTGTAATAAGTTTATACGAGAGTTTGACGTGATAATAGGCAAGAACAATAATAACTGTAGAATTTCTTGGGTAAGAGATGTTTCAGCCATGTATTGTATGTATTTATTAGGGGCAAAAGCTAGTCTATCGTATATATTATTTTAAGTTATTCTCATGTAATTAATTCCATATAGAATATATAGTAGGTATTTCTAGTAGGTGTGATTATTGTTCTACACGAATCAGACCTTTTTATATTATGCACAAAACATTCCGTATAAAGTCTTTCATGACTTTATACGGAATGTTTTGTGCATAATGAAAATAATGAGTAAATTATATTTACGATGCTAGTTTCAGTTCAATAAACCTAGTTTCGTTATTATATGCATAGCGATGTAAATATTTTACACGAAAACCGAAACACGAACGGTTACCTTTTCCATTCCAGTCAAAAAGGTTTGTTTGCGATTGTCAAAAACTAAAAAAAACAATAACATATGCAATTGAGGTTGGTTTTTAGGAAAGAAATTTTAGCTGTACGTTTCTGGTCATAAGGTAGGTTATTGGTTGCGTTTGGTATTCATGAAATGTCAAAGAAAAGCGGCGACGTGTCAGTGTCAACAGGCTACATGACTATTTTTGCAATTGGAACTTCAAACGAAATATGAATTCGAACACGTTCTTGAGCTTTTGTTACTGATTTCAGTACTATTTGATCAAGCTGTCAAACAATAAATTCTAATAAGGAATGTTTATTTATTAATACGCTTTTATTAGCTTGAGACGTATGTATGTTAGTATGTTTGTATGTTAGTATGTAACGGAATCTTTGAACATGATTTTAACCCCCTTCAAAACGTCGGATTAACTCGAAATTTGGCATACTTATTAAGGACCGATGGCAATTAAATATTTTAAATATTTTGACCCGTTATCCTTACTAGGATAATCAGGATCAGCGATTTTTCATATTCATTTTTGCACTGCTAAGCAAAGGTGCTGATTCTGATTCGAAAGATAAACTTGATAATACGCTACGTAATAATCGTTAAAATAATCGCTAAAATAATCATTTTCTATTTTTTAGTTGGATTGTCTATAAAAAGTGTATTTTTTTAGTTTTTTAAACTATTATTTATTTTTATTGTTTATTTATGTTTATTTTAGTTCTTCTATATGGCACAGCATCTTTTGCGCTAATTGAATGTAGTAGGTATTGAAACATTTTACATCTTCTCTATTTTCGGAAAGAGGAGTACTTTCGATATACAATTAATTAAAAAAAATATTGTTAGTTATCTTGAAAAGTTTGTAAAAAGTTTACAAACTTTTCAACTCGCTTAGAATTATTTTTAAATTGTCAAAAGTTCACAACATAAATCTTTTGGTTCGAGAAAATATAAATAAATGTTTTTGTCGACATTACACATTTAGATCTGATGATATGCAAACCATCAAAATATATATACGAATTGAATTTGAAAACTGTGATATGTGATATATTTTTCAAAGCTTATTTTATCCGAAAGAAATATAAAGATTGAGTTATTATCAGATCGAATTATTCCACCCCGCGGTCGTAACCTTTGCTTTCGTACCGGGATAATTGCGGAAGGTATAAAATGTCAAATTATATCTGTAGGTAAAAATAATTGTATGCGTAGTAGCTCGAAGCTGTAATCTTTAGCGGGCGAATTATTTGAATTTTCCAACGTAGCTCTCCTTATTTAACATTTTATTAAGCCAAGTTAGTTCATACAATAAAGATGTCTATCAGTTAAAGTTAAATAATGTTACGCTCCTAAACTATCTAAGCGCACTTGTTTTTTTTTTCTACTAATTAGGTGGCCAACAAGCATGCGGTCCGCCTGATGGTAAGCGGTTACCGCCGCCTATGGACGCTTGCAACACCAGGGGTATCACTCGCGCGTTGCCGACCCTGTAGGAGTGTTTTCACACGCTTCTTGAAGAACTCCATGCTGTACTCTCCAGAGAAAACCTCAACGGGGAGCTCATTCCACAGCCTGAGCGTTCGCGGAAGAAAACTTTAAACCATAATACCTCATATTATTTAAAAATAACGATAATAATATATCTTTTGTACACAAGAGTTTGTATTGATACTTTGTTTGACCGATTAGACACTCAATGGTGGGAACGTCAAGAGTACTCAAAACGGGCGAGCATGTATGAGGAGACAGATAAACGTGGGTGAAGCAAAAGAGGTCTCTCTAGTGAGAACTGGCGCTCTACTCTTTGCCAAGCCCGTGAGAGACTCAATGATGGTAAGATATTACATACATACGTTCACGGGGTAGGTCAAGAGGAAAGAGCACAAATCCTCTGTAGACTTACAAACAAACGCTTTAAGTGCTTCGTGTTTAAAATTTATAACAGGTCATGTCTAAATTCCGTGCATTCTGTTACATTGACTTGTGAATTTTTACTGCAAGCAAACACGGTTATTTATTGAAATAAGAATGAAGTGTAAAAGAAAGGAAGACCAATTTGTTTCAGTTCCAGACATTCCACCCTAATCTTATCCATTTCATCATCATTGTTGCGACACAAAGATCGCAAGTTCGAATCCCGCCTGTACCAATAAGTTTTTCTAAACTTAAGTACATACGTTGGCTTGGCACCTAATATACCTCTGGCGGAAAGTGGGTGAGTGGGTATTACCTATATACATCTGCCTACCCCTTCGGGGATCCTTGTGGGAAGGCGTGAGGATATATTATATTATATATTAAAGGTAACAAGCATTATTATGATATTAACACAGCGGGTGGTGTTTTTATTAAGCTAAAAAAAATGTTATTAAAACGTAAACACCGTAATGTTTAAAGCACACCCTGCCCCGGTACTTAACTGAGACAAATTGTCCTGTCTCTGCTTACAACGTAGGTCGGCTTACACCATGCGGTTTATGCACCGTCACTTGCGTAATGAAAGCCCGTAAGGTTGGTACACATTGCGATGCGATGCTCCAACGAAAAGTATTTAACTTTCGCATTTATTTTATTTGTGATCAAATACAAGCCTGCCAAGGCTCCCTAGCCGTCGGAGGCAATATATATTGTAATCTTTGGTGGGAGGGTAGTTATATACCGTAGTTCAGAGGCGCTGTCGAATCGAGCGTTCCCGTTCATCGTATTATGTAAAAGAATAGATTTGCAGCATGTTCTATATGTGAATGATAATGCTGTCAATACACAAATTTTTCTATGTAGCGCTTTTTTTTAAATTCTATAAGGTCCTGTACGGCCGGTCGGACAGCTCGAAAATTGGTGAAAATTATTTGTGTCCTACGTAGCTAGGTAGGGTAAGAGAAGTTGTACAAACTATAGAACACTGATACTGTATGTATGTATGTATGTATGTATGTATGTTGAATACTGTTTTAAACTTGTCAAAATTCTTGTTAATTTCAGAAATCCCTGTTGTTTATTCTGCTCCGCTCACAATCACTCACATTCAAGAAATATATGGCGAATATCATCGACTTTAACGTTTGGAATTCGCATGACGTAAATGTGTCGCGGCCCTTACATGTTTGATACATGTTCGCTCTGTGGATTGCGGTTAATTAATATTTTGCTGTCAAAATGTGTGGAATTGATACATGGTCAGGGGTTGTTTATATGCCTATGCGATCGTTACTGCTTTATCCAACATAAGGCACGTGGTATTTGAAGAGGCTTTTTATCATGAGCTAAGAGCCTGAGAAAGTGAGAGATGTATGTACCGTTTTTAAAACCCCTTAACGCTCAAAAATGAAGATATCACGCCATGGATAAGCCCCAGATCTGCCGTACGCTTCTTTTTCATTGCTATGTACGCTTACATGCATACAAATCATCACGCTGAGTCCCTCACAATATAGCGTGAGATTAGCACGGCCGTGTGAGTAGAGACCCAGTTCTCTCTATTCTTACATACCTTTTAGTCTTCAGCCTATTCATAATGCTCGCTGGCTTCGGGTACTCCTTACCTTTCTTTCCTTGAGTGTCGATGCAGTTGATTAAGGCACATACATAATTGAAACGTGGTCTTCCCTTCCTCTCTTCTATCGGTCTCCTCTTCCAGTCACTTCGCTTTTTCGCCTTTGTAGCTTTATAAAGTATTTGCCGTATTAATAAGTAATGTATGTGAAATAATTTCAACTTTGTAACACGAAGTAGACCATTGACGTGATGACAACTAGAGACACAAGAGCTGACCCCCAAGTTGACCCTTCGTTTGCGCTCATTCAATCGTAGTTACTACTAGGTACGGTCTTGTAACTATTTATAAATCGTGACGTATCGTGAAGTGAAATATTAGTAATACATAATTTTGACGACCGTCTGGTCTAGTGGTTAGAGCTCCTGACTGCGAAACTTGAGGTCGTGGGTTCGAATCCCGCTGAGGGCAGATATTTGTGTGATGAACACGAATCTTGGATGTCCTATGCATTTAAGTATATATCTATCTATATAAGTAAATATATCGTTGTCTAGTTACCATAACACAAGCTTTGCTTACTTTGGGACTAGGTCAATTTGTGTGCAATTGTCCCAACTATTATTATTATTAATAGATTTTTTATACCTATATTTGTTTTCTATTTCAGCTATGTATAAAATGGCTACCGGGTAAAGGGTGAGGCCTCAATGAGCAGTTATAGTTATATTAGTTGTTTAAATGCGTTTTCATCTCCTAACAGCCGTACAGATTTTGTTTGATACAGATATGGCTTAAACTTTACGTTCAGTGGTTCAAGTACTTATAACATCCCGATTTTACTAATCAGTCTCTCTGAACTTGAGTACAATGATTAGTGACATTATGAACTTTACAGTGAAGGAAAACATAGAGAGGCCTGCATACGTTTGAGAAAAAAATCAAAGACGTATGTATGGTCGTGCTCGAGTAATGGAGGTGGACTAGCCATCTGTCACGCTGACACCTAAAATGTATCTCTAGTGAAAAGTGGGTATGTGGGTACTAATCACCTCCGCATACCCCTTCGGAGACCCTTGTGGGAAGGCGTGAATAAACATTAAGTGATTTTGTACTAACAATCCCTTCACTCATTAATGGTACATAAGATATGATCTCATCTACTTAAAGTGCTTTGAACTCGCACGTAACGCACAAGAAAGTGAAAATCTCCTCCATTTGTGGAACTATGAACATAACTGATTTACATAAAATATGTAAGATGCGCCATGATCTAGCTGGATGCATGCACCTTTATCGTTACGTATCGTATGCATGTTTGGTATGCATCAGATTGAAACGGCGATCAACTCGCCACTCGTACATTTCGGGCCGTCTGGTGGCTACCAGACGGTGCCTACACCAGAGGTATCATCGATCGCGCATTGCGAACCCTCGAATGTTGGCACCCAAATATATTTTATTTATTTATACATAATTAGTACGGCTAAAAATCCAATTACACTTATTAGTAATTATAAGAACCTCATTCATACACTCTTCTCACAATACTCCATACATGCCGCAATGAAAGCCTTCCATCCGTCCGCAAACACGTCACAGTCAGAGTTGGACTTCAAGAGGGCATTGAGTGCAGTGAGAGTGCGGGGTACAGGGGAGTGTGCACGTGATACTGTGCGATGTGTGCCCACTGCGAACAGTCTGTGCTCCTGGCGCGTGTGTATTTATCAGGCACAAAAAGCCTTGATTACTCACTGTGTAGCTCCCATATATCCCATAGAAAAGAGAGTGTCTTTACACCGCTGCCTACCTTATCGGGTTCCTTTGTTGTGGGAAGGTGTAAAGATAAAAAGGAGATAACAACGAAGCAAAAACAAGGACCAGTACATTTATGTGGTTATGTTCCAAGATATTATAATAGTATATTTGATTCCCAAATCGAATACATTTGACCGAGGAAATGTCTCACCGGCTTTTCTCCCAAAGCATTGGACACTGCGCTCGTTTTTATTGTAGCCCATGTTTTAGTTCAACCCCTTCTATGAATACTGCCCCCTCTCAAAATTTGCCTAACGCAAGTGAAAACACATTATTAGGCAAAGATTCCATTTGACCACCGAACTAGCAATCTAGTGTTGCGTAGTCCACGTAGCGTGAAGCGATTCCACTGGCAACATAGTGTAGTATGCGGCTGGAGAAACGCGAGAGAGGCGCGCACGCTCCGCTGAATGCTTTTTATACGAAACTTGAGTTGTGGCCCCCTTGGAAGCGGGTTTGAAGCGCTTTGACACGATGCAAAAACGCTATTACGCGAATTTAAGACATGAATTTAGCTTCATGTCTTAAATTCGCGTGATAGCGTGTTTCGTGTCATGTGAAATAAATTAAGCTTTAGGGCTTAGGCCCTAAAGCTTAATTTATTTCACATTACCGGATTAATTTTTGTTAATGAAACGTGATCTTTAAAGGGAATTCTTCAACTTTATCTTCAAGGCTGTTTTATTTTTATTATTATTTTTTTATCTTAAGGAGTGGAGTGTACCTAAATCTTACAATCTTACTAATGTTGTTAAGGTGAAAGTTTGTAAGTTTGGACGTTTGGATGTTTGCTGCTCTTTCACGGTAAAATGGTTGAACTGATTTGGCTGAAAGTTGAAATGGTGGTGGCTTTCTTCTAGGGTTAGGACACATGCTACATTTAAATCCCGAAAAATTCAAAGTTCTGATATTATTAAGTATATTGCTCTTTCACGGCATAGCGGCTGAACCGATTCTAGCAGGAAAAACATAAGCTACTTTTCGAACTCCCCGCGGGTGAAGCCGCGGGCATAAGCTAGTACTAGATATAGACATAAGCTAGTACTGTGCCCCGCGGTTTCATTTTGATTTCATTTGTGGATTTGATTTTATATAACATATCATGTGTTAATTCAGCTAAAAATCTATCCTTGTGCCAAAATACCATTAAGTAGTTGTTGCGTGATAAAAGAACAACCAATATCGTCAGAAACAGTCACATTTATAACGTTAGTAGGATATGAAATTAAATAATGCCGGTATGGCCACGGAGCAACAAGCTTATTTAATTACAGTGTCGCACGCTATCGCCTACTCTCCGCTTACAGCTAACATTGACACCGCTTACAGCATTGACAGCTAAACACAGCTTGCGCCCGCGCAGTGCACAGGTGTACGCAAAAACACAATTAAAATACTTCTTCACAGTTATTTAACTTTGTAATCTGTTGTTTAGTTCAGTGTGAATGAAGAGAATTTATATCGAGACTTTTTTATTTTTTGACATTTCTAATCAGCTTTTTTTACTTGTAATTTCGAAACAAATTACCCTAATCCAGGCGTATTCTAGCAGATTTTCGACTGATAAAAATTAATACCTACCTTGGCACAATTGTACACTTTTACACAATTACTGATATGGTAACTGGAGCGATATATATTATTATATACATTCATATATATCGTATACATATAAGCACAAATATCTGCCTACCTGCGATCTCAAGTCTCGCAGTCGGGAGCTCTGACCACCATCATCAATATATATATATATATATAAGCTGTGGCCGAATGCTTTAAGGAAAATAAAGATTGCTTGTTCAAACCCCGGTGGTCTGAACTAATGAGTTTTTCTGATCTAAAGGTACAATAAAAGAAAGAAGAGTAAATGTGAAGAATCGCATGATGAATCTTCAGTATATTTGAGAAATAGATCATAATTATCCATGTACGACAAATGCGCCCTTTGACACATTCCTTTAATATATTGATATAGAGCTTACTGGCTCTTTACATTCTTCCCTCTCCGGGGACTCCTGTGCGTAGGCGAGAAGATCTAATAATAATAATATTATAATAGGATAATTTGCAAGTTATCTCGAGACCATTAAGGCGATGTGCCCATAATGCAGTTACTTGGATTAGACTCCGTGACCCACTTTCATCTCGTCTACCGCGTGTCTTAACGCAGCTCTGTAATGTGCTACTATGAACACTGATTCTTATCTTTATAAAGAGATCAAAATGCGTGAAATTAAAAAATATTTCGTACTTATGTGATTAAACTGGCCAGTGACAATCACATCACGACATTTTTGTCGTACGGTATTGACCACTAGCTAAGCACAATAATACAAGCATTTTGTTAATTAATAGTTTAGATATAAATCTATATTAACATTATAAAGAAGCAGATTTTGTTTGTCTGAACGCGATGATCTCAATAACTACTGATCCGACTTGAAGAAATATACCTATATATATGCAATAGAAATAGTTTGTCAGAAGAAAGCTGTTGGCTATATAATCTGATCATGCGACTACCCAAGGGAGCCAAATTTAACGTGGGCGAAACCTTTAGGTAAAGCTAGTTTAGTTTATAAGCTACGCTAGGGCTGAATTTCATCCGAATTCGTTCATCCGTAAGTAAGCACGTTATTGTGTTACAAACATCTCTATCCATCGCTGTAGCGCTTAACTTTAGCAGTGTTTTGTTGAAAATGCAATTTTCACTGACTAATTACATTAATTACAGTTTATAATGGCGTGTTTACATATTGATAGCTAAGAAGTGTGATAACGGAGCCATCTCTCGGGATCCAGTTAGGTTCCGCTCCAGTTGCCCGCTTACCGCTTGTGAGCGCCTCAACTGCACTGGACGCCACGATTGCAAGACATGTATGGACCGTGGATGGTGGAATGAAGCAATCATTACAGAGTTTACTTCCTTAATATAATTAATAGCAATATGCTATTAATTATATTGAGGAAGTATATTATATATATAATGAGTACATTATATATATAATCTGCTATGTATGAACCTATCCGTGGTCACTGTTTGTCTATGTATGAACATTATATCATTAACGTTTTTACAAGTAAAAACCAACGAGAATGTATTAAGAGATTGATGAATGTGGACGAAGCGAAAGAGGTTTGTAAGTCAAGAGAGAACTGGCGCTCTATACTCTCTGACTACTCCGTTAGGGACTCGGCGTGATGATATGTATGTGTATAAAGTAAAATAAAAAAACATATAACTAAAATTAGTGCCTGTTATCCTACATATATTATACATTCGAAAATGTGTGTGGTTCAATCACCGCAAAATTTCCATATAGGATCTGGATTTTATTCCAAAAATAATAATCAGATCTATAAATACTAATCAGATTTATTTTGATGTAATAATAATATAATATATCCTCACGCCTTCCCACAAGGGTCCCCGAAGGGGTAGGCGTGTATAGGGTGTATATAGCGTATAGTGCATAATGTATATAGTGTATAGGGGGTGTATAGGTAATACCCACACACCCACTTTCCGCCAGAGGTATATTAGGTGCCAACGTGACAGATGACGAGTCCATCGTCGTTACTTCAGCACGACTATACATACATACCTCTGTATTTTGATGTCATTAGTATTTCTTTTTCTCGCGGATGATCTACCACGGATCACAGCTTGTTTGTTATATACTGACTCAATCGCCTGCAAAAGCAAATGGTAGAACTGAATCCAACAGGTCAATAGCTTCGAGTTTTGTTTTAACTCGCGTAAAGTGATCGGCTTACCGCAATATTTACGGAGTAGAAAAAATGCGTGAAAAATCTTGAAAACGTCTGAGAAGAAATCCGACGTATACAGGCTAAAGTATGTAAGAAAGATATTCGTCGTTTATCACGTTGGTACTGGTTTCCAAAAAAGAATATTCGACGTCTACCAACATGAAGATGTAGTAGTATGGAAATGCGCGGAAGTAATGCGATATTATCTAAAGGCTTTACTTCAAAGCTCTCCGTGCAAAATCAATATACTGGATATGATAATACCTTGCATTTGACATTTCAAACGATAGTTCACTATAAAACACTCGCGGATATATCTCTGTTCTTTGAGAAGCTCATAATGGCTTGTTTAACTGTATTATTGTGCGGATGTCATTCAGAGATTATAATAAGGGTGGATTGACAATCCGTTTCCAATATAGGTGTTTTAAATCTCTTAACAATACAATAGTCCCGACATAAACATAAAAATAGTGTATTAATAACAATTTAAAAGGTTCCTTATTCTAGTTAGCGTTGGCCATGCGCGAGCCCTAACCTCAACTTCGCAAGCGTGCTTACGCGGCGGTCGTTTGCCACTTTAGTGGTATACCTTTGGTTTTGGGGATGCACCGTTTGGTCTATTGGTTTAAGAGCTTTTAGTCTTATGTATTTAAGTGTATGTTGAAATTATATGTACATAGGTTGCACATCACAATTTTTGCTTACAGTGTCTAGACAAAGTTAGTTTGTGTAGTATTTTCCGCAAAAGTAACAAATGAATCCTACACTTTTACCTCTTGCACTTAAAGCCAATACAGGGTAAATTTAAGTATTTATAATAGGTATATATATAATATAATATATCATTTTATAATAGAATTTATAATGATAAGTATTTATCCAAGTTATAAACTACTGAAGTTTGACATTTGATAAAAATTCTCAGTTATTGGCGCATAATAGAGTAAGAGACATACATCCATACATAGATACAAAAAAACTGCGATTATAATATTAGTAGAATTATAGTGTTTATTTTTTTATATCATGACCTTCCCCAGCCTACTGCACCTCTAACCCCTTATAGGCAGATGTGTGGAGGTAGTACCCACACACCCACTTTCCGCCAGTCCATCGCCGTCGGTCAAGCACGACTATATATACGCCTATGAAATTCAAAGGCGTATGAAATAAAGTAAGACCGTAAAACTCGTGGTGTGACTACTGTACTTAAGTTCAGAATAAATCGTTGGTACAGTCCGATTCGAAGTTGAAATGTTTGTGAGGCAGGCTACTGCTCGAACCTCTCGGCCACCACGGCTCTGTTATTGTTTTTAAGGCACATAGGCCAACACAAAACAAACAAATAAAAAACAGGAACAATAAGACTTCTCTTATATCGGTTATTGTATTGCTCTGTATTGGAAGCAAGCCAAATGTGTGTAGATTGAAAAAGTCTCCTAATAAAATTGCAACTTGCAACAAGCTTATACCTAGGCAAATTTTGGTCGCTTGACTTTCTGTTGGATTTAGTACTTTCACGTCTCTAATCCAGTCCAAATTTTTTTTTTGATGATGAAGTGATGGACTCCAGAGAGTCCCTGCGAATGGTATACAGGCGAAACTTTGGGGTTGGTGATAATGCGTTTACTGGATTCGAAAGGGACCCTGCGATTTTATACAAGCTTCCCTAACGAAGTGGTGGTGAGTTTGATTTTTGAAATCACACTGTTTGTTTTTATACAACTGTTATTACGCACTGTCTTTTTTGCTGTTATAGGCGATTAAAATTGTTGTAAGCTCAGACAAACGTCAAACTCGGCCTCCGAACGCATAGGCAGAGTTGAAACCACATTTCACCGTAGGATAAACAGCTGAAATTCTGTGTTTGACACACAGTTCAAGCTGAGTCAGCCCTCTAGACCCTTTCTGTTCACGCTCACGCTAACCATTGTATGGCAATGATATTCGTCGCTGAAAAAGTTATACTTAAACAATGGATAGCGAGAACGTAAATAGATAGGGATTTTGTCAAGGGAGTTCGTTCTTTACACACATTGCAAAGGTAAATAACATTGAATACGTTCTGTTGTTTGATATCCATTGTTAGTTCCACATTCCGTTAATTATATATGTGTGTTCCCACAAAGGTCTCCCAAGGGGAGGCAGGGCCAGATATACATAAAGTGACTAATGACAGCCTAGTGGTTTAAGCAGTCTGAAGAATCTAGATTGCATATTCAAACGCGACGATTTGTGCTTGAGTACAGAAAAAATACTTAAGTACGGTGATTTACTGCGCCACAAGATTTACGGCGAAAAAATTAAACTTCTTACGTTTGACAGGAAATTCAAAGTATCGTATCTCGAGCACGACTCTAGGTAGGCCTATAGTCGTGCTCGAGATACGGCGGAGGACGCGTCACTTATCACACAGGCACTAGATTTTTTTTTATATCTTTGTTGTTACACATCTACCATGGAGACTCTTCTAGGAGGCATGAATATTCGTCTATGTTCCATAAATATATTTATGTATAAATAGGTTTAGTTACATAACCCGTACCTACTAGCGGGGTCAGGGGTCGACAGAAAGCGCTATCAATCATGCATTACCTTATCCTGCAAGCCAAAGGAACCCATGTTAACTTTTCATAGATTCGATTGAGATTTAGGACACCTGTTACTCGTTTTATTTTTCATGAACTCCCATGCTTTTGATGGGAACTAGACGTTTTTTGCGTTGATATAAAGGAGAGAAATCTTCTTGGTCTCACGTAATGTGAGTTGCGAGAAGTTTGTATTATTATTATTGAGTGTCTGGCATACGCAGAAAGAATGCCATCTTCTTCTCGGTAATACATTTATATTAACCTTATTTATTATTACTCATATGAATTTTTTTTTTAACTTATAACTCCACATTAGCGTAAATGACCACGTTGTCGTGCTAATTGTAAATAAATAAATAAATTACTTTATCGATCAATGAGACAAATAGCCTTCCAGCCAGACACTTTCGAGGTGATAAGCAAAGGTAATGGAACCCCCCTGTGTGGCTAGCTTAGAACTGCAGTTTAGAACGATGCTGGTATGCGTGCTATGGGTCTGTGCTGGACTGGAGGCTTTTGAGCAATTTAGCTGGTTTGATTGGCTCGGAACTTGTAAAGGATGGTGGTGAAGGAGGACTGTGGTGGCCTTGTAGTTTAAGTAATCATCTGTATCGTCAAGATTGCAGGATCAAATTTCTTTGCTCGCTAATAATGTGTTGTTTTAACTCAAGTACAGATACTTAGTAACACAACTTGCGGTGATTATTGTTATTGTTGCGGTAAAGGAAGAAGGGGAGGTTTTATTATTGCATTCGAGGTTTGTAAGTATGTAATATGCCAAGTTACAGTTTTATTAAGAACATTTACCAAGGTATTGCTTAATAGGGGAAACACTTCGCATTCATTTCTAATTGGCGGAAAGTATCCATGTAACAATTTTCCAACGTCCGTTCTAGTAACACCACAGTGAAAACCTCAAGATAGCCGTAGCCACTATCACAAAGTACTTAATAGAGCGTAACCGAGCTATAATGAAGCACTGCGCTGCTTTCTTCATTCGCTCATTTGCTATTTGCAAAAACTTTTGACGGATAGCGTCAGTGTGGCGAGCTGACGTGGAGGGCCAAGAAAAAGATGGTACGACACACTTGACATGCATCTGTACATATGGAAAGCTATAATAGAGGATAGAGAGCCTTTCCCAGTAGTGGGACGGTAAATAAATCATAATAATAATAAAATAAATATCCTTGCCACAAGGGTGGGCATAGGTCAGAGATATATTTTAGGTGCCAACGAGACAGATGGCGAGACCATCGCCGTAACTCAACCACGACTATATATACGCATTTGAAGTGGTTCTCAGACGTATGCAGGTTTCCTGTCGATGTTTTCCTTCACCTGTAAAGCTCGTGGTGTGACAAATCGCTGTACTTAAGTTCAGAAAATCTCATTGGTACAGTCGGGATTCGAACATTCGATCTGCGTGTCGGAGGCAACTACCTAGAAACATTCGGCCGCTTAATAATATATAATAATAATAGTAGTATAATAGTGCTCAATTGAAGGTATGCCGAATGTACAGGTTGAACAGATTTAATTAGTGTGGCCTCAATTCGGTCGGCCGTACGCGTAATTCTCATACTTTGCGGCCGGATGATTGTTCACGACTTCCCGCAAAGTTTCTGAGGCAGTGGGGTAATAACATCCACTCTTCACCAGTGATATATGCAGGGGTCATCGTAACGGATGTTGCTTAGGCAAGATTTATATACGTTTTTTATTCGCGTATGTTTGCAGACGTTCTGCACCGTAAAGCTTTTAGTGTGGCACACTTTTAATAAAATCTAGAATGCTTATCATCTCTTTAATCCTTCCTTCCCTATAAATAATTTGTTTGACACTGGATTGATAATGATCCAGTCCAGTGTGATCGTTTAACTCATTTCTAGTGTGGTATTTCATGAGGTTGTTAGGCATAAGGCCTGCCCAACAAATCCTTCCACATAGACAAACCAGTAGAAAACAGCTAAACCAGTACAAAATTATAACATATTTTGCATTACTTGCACAGAGGTCAGAGATTATGTATTGATTTTCGAATTTTTTTCGACATTTTTATGATTATTTAAATATGGTAAAAGACCACCCATGGAAAACGATCTAATACATAAATATAGCAATATTTTGCAAGTTACTACAGAGGTCGATTATATTTTTATATTAATTTTTTTATATAATGTGTCTGTCCTTACGTAGATAAAAGATTTGGAATTTGACACAATAAAACATAATTAGTTTTTCTTAGTCTATCAGTGGTGAAACGCAGATACATGACGAGCTATAAAAGCTCGCTCTTAAAGCACTGACCTCCGCCTTCTACTATAGCTTTTCCGGCGATCGCTTGCGGGCGGGTCGCTCGCGTACAAGCCATCGCCCTCCGCGCTGTGGCTCGCCCCCATCTCGCCCCATCCACAACACCACACTCTGACACGACACCTACGACACCTGCGACACCCCAAACACGACGAAACAACTTCAAATCGCACGCATTCCAAATTCTAATCACTGATTGTGTTCAGATCAATACGCGCGTGCTCCAAATTCAAATCACTCACGAGTACGTCGCTTCGCACGTACTTTGTAATCACAGACAAATCCACGACCGCGGAATTTATTTCAAAAACTCTTAAGATTGTCTATACGCAGGGGCACATTGAGAAACAGTAATGAATATTTGAATTCGGAATCACTTCTAGCGCTCGGGCATAATATCAGCTAGTACTAAAGTTTTATGGCTCGTAGTCTTATTTGAAAGGAGACTTGGATGTTTGTCCAACACTGGTGCTAGTTGTGGCTAGAAGTGCAAAGAGAACTGGGGTGTCGCGGTGATGGCCCGGCGGCGTAGTGCCCGAGCGGTCCGCAGCACGAATGTGAAGCGTACCGTCGCATGCGCAAGTGTGCACATGTCTTAGATTAATAGAATTCATTTTGAGTTGGGAGATATAGCGTATTGGTTTTAAAGGGTATAACCCTAATAATATTATAAATCTGAAAGTTTGTGAGGCTGTTGGTTCCGCTTTTACGTAAAAAAATGCAACGGAATTGGATGAAATTTTTCATAGAGATAGATTATCTGGATGAACATATAAAATAATAATATATCCTCACGCCTTCCCTCAAGGGTCCTCGAAGGGGTAGGAAGAGGTGTATAGGTAATACCCTTACCCACACACCCACTTTCCGCCAGAGGTATGCTTTATTCTAGAAAAAAAATAGGTAAGTGGAGCTGCGGGGCACAGTTTGGGCTATAATAGGTATATCCAGCTGAAATTTTAGAATAAAACAAAATAAATGTATAGAAAATTCATATAATTTTATACTAGCTAGCAGCTAGACTGACTTTAACAATGCGATACTGTGATTTAAAACTAATTTGACCATTCATTGGCGGTTATGAAGAAAAAATAAATCGATTGACGACGATATCCGGCGTCGAAGAAAAATTTTCCTTATTCGTCGAGATTTCAAGACATTCGAACGACACGGATATTCGAACATAGAAACAAGAACATATTTATCATGTTGTTATTTTCTATTCGAATATGAATCTATTGAATTGAAGAAATAACCTTTCCCGCTGATAACTCGTAGCTTAAAGAACGTATAACACTGTTTAATTGTTGCGCGATGCGTCTCGGAAATCGCTTCGCTCTCGTTTCTACTAATTACGCGAACGGCTGCTTTCCCGATGGAAACGTCGCGGCCGGAAAGAACGGACCATACACTCCTAAAGCCTTCTGCCTTCATTTTCTTCTCTTCTGCCTTCTCTCAAAAAGCCAAACAGAACAACAGTAGTGTCAGGGCAAACAATCAAACTAGAACCGAATTTTGTACATACATCATTATCATCATGCCGAGTAGGCCTCTAAGGGTAGAGTTCTCTCTAGTCTTACAGATCTCTTACACGTCATCCACATTAATCAGCCTCTCATGTAAGACGTGTTTGCCGGTTTTGGGTACTCTTGACGATCTTAACCTTGAGTGTCCTATCGGCTAAATCCAATTTATGACCCTAATTTGTGTTAGTAAGGAATATTGCAAAACTATAACAACAAGTTAGTAGAAAAATTTGTAAAAAAATTAAAATACATAAGAATAAATATATTTAAACTTAAACTTGGCGTGACCATGGGTAATTTTATTATATATATATACATATATATTATATATAAAAAATAAAGGCCCTATAAAATTGTTCTTCTAAAAATTACAAATTAAAACCTTGGAGTTTTAAGTTTTTGAATGAAATACTTTCAAAGGTAATGAAATAGTTGAAGCACATTCAAAATTACGTTCAAGTTACGAAGCTGTGAGCTACGAGCACTAATTTACGAGATAGTAAGTGTTTAATTACTTAGTAGTGTTATTAACTGGAACCTGTTAAGTTGTATGTATTTTTTCGCCTTCGCACAAAGGCCCCGATGGGAGGGAATAAGGGGGTAGAGTAGACAGAGGAGTAATAAGGCCTTATTTTCGCCAGACATAAATGATATATGACAAGTCTTATATATATTATATATACGTCATTGAATTTCTTCTCAAACGTTTGCAGGTTTCCACTCGATGTTTTCCTTCACCGTAAAGCTCGATGTGAGACTAACCACTGTACTTAACTTCACAAAAAAAACATAAGTACCGTCGAGTTTTACTCGAAACTCGGCCAACATGGCTCTAAGGTGTGTTATGTAAGTAAAAATATTAAGGTATTTGAAGGAGTCCATGAATTAACGCATTTTTATGGACGTGGTAACACCGGATGCCATTAGGTAAATAAAATTAATAATAGCTTATGAATTAATAATATTGCACTACAAACTATGCTTACGCCGTTTATCGCTTACCGCTGTAGAAGGAACATTGAAATCGACCTACATATACTACGTTCTGGTGAAGCGAGGAACATAACCCTTCCTGGCGCAGTTGAGTAAGAAATAAAAGCATTACATGTCGAACACTGCAGAGTTTCCGCATGGAGGATCTTTGTCGGGTGTATCTCATTTTCTATCTTTCTCATAACAACTTTGTTGGAAAAAGATGAGCAATTAACTGTATGTGTTTTACCGTGAAACTTATGATCGACTGCTGTGACACCGTTCCCCACTCGGTCAGTGTTACGATGGTAATTAAATAATAAATAAATATATCATTAGCAACGTTAAATCAGCTTGTTTTATAAATATAATTTTTGGTCTGCTGGCCAATCGGCCTACGGCAAAGACCTTTTCTGCTAGCGTTCACGCTATCCGACGTGTTTCATTAATATGAGCTTCTTTCTGATAGATAGGTTTCGGATAGAGTAAGGCACTGCCGCGGTGAAAATGGAGCACCTACACATACCACATTCTGAACGTCTCACACTAAAGTGCGGTTTTACCAACAGATTAACAAGAGAATAGATCTGATTTGGTTATAGGCTACAGTAACCGCTTATCATCAGGTGAGTGGTATACTTTTATGCCACATTTGTATTATAACAAAAATAAACTATATAAACCATTCTGCTTACAGCCCAGTCCAGCCCAGCTTCCCAGCTTGCGAATCAGCAATTCCCTAAGCCGAGATACAAACCACAGAGGGCGGCCTTAGTTGTGCTTGCTTAGCTCCCCTAAGAAGTGCTTGGCTGGAGGACTTGGTCTCGCATTGGCCGGTTAAATAGCAAAAGTTCCTGGAACTCACGCTACGAGTCTACGGGCTAAATCGTCTCGCTAGGGTTTGGTTAAGCAGCAATAGTTTCTGGAAGCTTAAAATTAAATTAGATTAAAGGAGGAATTAAATTTACCACAACATAGGAAAAGTGTCGTTACAAACGTTAAAAGTCAGTGTTCATTTCTGCTAACTCTTTCATGGATCATTGTGGGAGGGTGTGAAGACACAATAGCGATATTATTTTGTCGGTCCGCTTTTGTGTTCTGCGTTGAAGGAGAAAACTCGGACCGCTAACACCGCAGGTTTTATTGCATCACTACGAGATACACTGTCTGCCCGGAGCAATTTGTCACAACATTACAGAAACACCTGTATATCAAAGATACATGGTCATGTTACATGAAAGATGATGCTCTTAGCTGGACGCGAGTCGCTTGTTGTTTACGTGTAGTTGTCTTGATTAATTGTGCCAAGGACGAGCAGTTTCTTCCAGACTAATTATTGTTAGGATTATTACTGTTCTGTAATTATTACGTTCGCTTGTCATTATGATTAATTAATCGAATATTTGGTACTCGCGACTGTGCGATATGTGCAATATTAGTTATATAAAGATTAGATAATACTCTCTGAAAAAGATGCTCAAAAGAGACAAAAAGATAATGCAATAATTATTAATTTTATAATAAGTGTTCCCTGTGTCCCTTAAGTTGAATAAAATATTTTGATTTTGATTGGATTTTCTTTTTGTTCTGCAATCAATGTAATAAATAAATCAGTTTTATCATTATTAATTGCAATATTTGATTATTATATTCTTTATTTATATTAATATTATTTTAATTGTTAAAAAATATTAACCATCGATGAACAAAAAAGATAAAATAAAATTCGTAAACCCTTGCAGGACGACTTACCGAGGCCAAATTGTAGATCTAAAGTTTAGACTAAGTTCTTGGATAGTAACATCTAAACTATCCACGAACTTACCTAAACACGCACAAACATTCAGGTAATTGGTTCTACAAATTAGGAGGACTTTTGATATAATACAAGCATGCTGCAAGGCCGTTGGCTACCCAAAGGCCTTACAGCTGTGATTGCAGCTGACCAGTATTAATAGACATTCTTTTAAAGTGACTAAACCACGTGGAACCACTCGTAAAGTAGGAGATGTAAGAGAATCAGCTAAATAATCAAGCTCATAGCACCAGGCTTTGTGGTAAAACAGTGGCAAATATTCGCATCACCCGTCAGGGATCGTAAATAAAATTCCTTTTTTCTTAAGCCCACCCTAGATAGTACTTAACTAAACGACATATACTTACAAGTGAGTGTTTTGCTATCAAGAATGGTTCCGTATAATATTACATAACATAATATAATATTACATACATCACCACGCCGAGTCCCTAACGGGGTGGGCAGAGAGTATAGGGCTCCAGTTCTCTCTAGACTTACATACCTCTTTCGCTTCGTCCACATTCATCAGTCGCTTCATAAATGCTCGTCGGTTTCGAGTACTCTTGACGTTCCCGTCCTTGAGCGTCCGATCGATTTGATCCAGGTAGTTGGAACGTGGTCTAAATGTTATATATTTATTTATATGTATTAAATATTATTTACATAATATATATAGACCTGGGTTTTAAGTTTATTATTTCACGTAGCAGTCAATAATGGGTAATAAACCCACATATGTATTACATAATGTTATGTATATTAAACATAATGTTCGCATACGTACAGTTGTACTTGAGAAACGGCGACGGACTCTCCTACAGTCACGTTGACACCTAAATATGTCTCTGGTGACATCTGCCTTCTCCCTCAGGGGCCCTTGTGGGAGAGCATGGAGA